>JANHGB010040187.1:0-11858 GCA_026283785.1 Coracopsis vasa | reverse complement strand
TCTTTCTTTCTTTCTTTCTTTCTTTCTTTCTTTCTTTCTTTCTTTCTTTCTTTCTTTCTTTCTTTTTTAAAGACGCAGATACACCAACATGAAGTGTTTTGCAGAAACCTGTCTTGAAGTGACAATAATGCAAATCATGTAAAATTAGGGAGAAATCTGTCATAAACAAAGCTTGTGCACAGTTTTTGTGACTTTTTTTTTTATTTTGTTTTGTTGTGGCAGCATTTTGTGTTTCTGAGTGTTTGGGATTTCAGAAAATGAGTAACTGCAAGAGAAATTTTAATGAAAGGTGAAAGAGAAAATGTCAGAAGAGTGAGTGAATGGCAAGAAGCACAGTGTGCAGAAATAATGGTTTCCTGATGCAAGGACCCTCAACCACACCTAAAAATGAGGCTCGGTTGGAATGAATTACATTTTTCCTATCAAAATAGACATCTTATTAAAGCAGTAATTCAATTCTGTTCAAAATTTATATTTCAACTGAAGAGCTCACAGGATTTTTTTACACTCAAAGACTATTCATAGATTTTGGATATTTTGGGGGGTAAAAGACTGTACATGTGGGTACAGTATAACAGTTGCAAATGTTTGGAATCCCCTTCATACCATCTCTGCAAGAACAAAGCTCAGGGAGCGTGATGAAAGGCCAGGGCGTATCTTCTAAAGCTCAATACAACACAAGCCTACAAATGTACACAACTTTCATCCAAGAATTCAAACATCTCCCCACTCTACTACCTCATGCACACACATATGTGCTGGACTCCCGTTCCTTTTCCCTGAGTGAACATCAGCAATCAAACAATGACCTGTAAGTCAGTTGAGGAATGAGACATACAATTAGCAGTGAAATAAAAAACAGCTGGTGCAGCTGAATAGCTGTTATTCTGAGCACATGAACCTGAAAAGATACTGTTTATTTTACAAGACAAACAGAATTTGCCTTCTGCTTGATCTAGGAGAGCATCTACCATTGGGAGCTGTCCATTTTCATTTAGACTTTCTGGTGCCAGGGCCAACTGTGCAGAGTTATAAACAAAGAGCAGAAAGTATCACTTTCCTTGTTAATTTGACAGTAAACAGTACTAATTTGACTGTGCTGCTGTTTATTGATACCACCTCCCCAACAACTTAATATACAAAACAGTAGCCAGTGTGTTGGGACTTCACTGTTTACAAAATTCAAGGAGGTAGAGTGGCCATAATCTCTTGCTGCAAGACAGACATCAGCAGATACTGTGATTTGTGCCTTTTTCTTTGCACCAGGGTAAACTATGTAAACACATACTGAGGTAAAGATGAGCAATTTTTCCTTCATGAGTGTCCTCAAGGTGATGTTTCCAGAACCATTTCTTATTAGTCTTTCTCTGATTCTGTGAGGTCAATGAGAGCATTGCCTTCTACTTCTGTAGCATCTGTTCAACTAGCTTGCAGTATCTGACACTGAAAAAAGGTCTTATGTATTTGATTATAAGACATTCTTAGTACTAACATAGATGATATGCTGTATTGTATAAAACAGCGACTGGCAATATTCGGGCAGAAAAAAATGAAGCTGACTCTGAAGTTGCTCCAATGTTGTGTGATAAAAATGGAGTAGAGGCATCATGCAGAGCCATATTGATTTGCTTATATAAACACGTACATCTGTGTCAATAGGAGCCAGACTACAGCCTTCACTATCATCTTGTAGGGTGAATATCCTTAGACCATCCATCATTAAGGGGCCGTTGAAGGCAATCCCTTCAATCATCACTTGTTTTCTTGCTGAATACCTTCTGTTTAACAACCTTCTCTTGGTAGGATTTTAATATTGTGCTAGGATGCTGAATCTTAAGTCCTACTAAAAGCTGAGTGTTCTTTGTGACTTCTGTATTTTTAAGGGTAAAAATAAGAGAATCACAGAAAGATTTATAGTTCCACAGAGGACAAATAGTAGTGAATAATTGCACAGTCTCACCTTAGTGCAGACTGGTGAGGGACATTAGTCATTATTTCTTCTTGTGCTTGCAACCTGTGAACTTGCTTGGAAGATATGGATCATGTAGAATAAGTAGTTACTCATGAAATTTCAAAAGGTCAAGCTCTGCAGGTTTCATTCAGATGACAGGGATAGTGAATAGACCAGAGATGTCCTAAAGTAGCAATTGGCCTCTAGTTCTATGCCTCACTTTCTGGTTTTGAAGATATGAGTGGATCGAACTAGACCCAGACAACAGTCTTGTATGTAATGCTTTGGGTCTGGTCATCAATAGCAATGGTTCTGGGCCCCATAGTTCACCCTGGCCAACTCTCTTTCCTAGTAAACAGGATGCTTATTGGCATAAACTCACAGAAACTTCCTTTTGTATGTAGGTGGGCATTGGACATTTTTTTATTGGCAAACTTTCCAAACCAAAAGTATTCGAACAGGCTGACTAACCTGTTACAATGTCTTCTTTGTAGTGGGTCTTTTGGTCCTTGAAGACTGCGGAGAAAGGACAGGGAGATTACAATGGATTGTGTCAAGGCTGGTCTGTCATGACAGTCATGACAGACTGGTGGGGCAGAAGTTTGTCTTTAAGAAAGTGAGAAAGGTGAAAGTAGCTATCTGTGTTCTGTGAGAAAAGCCAGGCATCTGGCTCTGCTTGGGGTTTGGGGCCATAGCAAATCTCACTTTTCTGTTGGCAGCAGTGGCCATATTAACCACAGTGACAAGATGCTACCAAATGACGTGCTGGGAAGGTGGCTTGTCTTGCAGAAAGGCATGTTGGGAAGGTGGGACTGGCACCAAGAATGCCTTTCCCTTGTAGAAGGGAAGGCTGCAGCAGTTCTCCAGCCAAGGATACCTTCCACCTCTTTTCATTTGTGCTTGTAGTTTTGGCCTGGAGCTATCAGATGCTGGCAGAGATCTCCAGCTTCCCTGGGGCAGTAAGGGAAGAAATTCTACAGAGATACCATCTTGCTGGTTTTATTTTCTTAAGAATAATGTAGACATGTCTCTTTTTTGTGTGTGGACGTAGGCCTGTGACACACTGCCAGGGTGCAAAGTGTTCTGCAGAAAAGCTGATGTCCACATCCAGAGAACACTCAGCCTACACAGATGACATGCACAAATAGACAACATCGGCTGTCATATTTGAGAAATAAGCATAAGAAAAACAAAGCTAAAAGACATTCCTTGTCTAATTTACATGACTTTTAGTAAGAGAGTTTTTCTTTTGTCATTTCTTTTCTCTTACCTATTTTGTTAGTGTTTCCTTGGAGTGATGACTGATGCTGTATCAGCCTTTTGGATGAAGGATTGTTTTAAAGATTGTAATGAATGCTTGGAAGAATTCGTACCACTTGATTATGCCAAGTTTTGATTGGATCAGTCTCACTTGGCTGAGATGGTGATATCATCTTTAATTTTTTTTTTTAATCACTGTTGCCCAATTTTCAAAGTCAACAGTTTGATAATTAGAAATATATGTCTGGTTTTCATTGGGCTGAAAGGTAATTTAAGCATATGTATAATACCCTATGTGCATTGGCAATTTAAGGTAGAGCAGAGAGAGCTGAAAACTGCTTTCTATCAAATACACAGAATTCAGAAGAACAGTAGTGGTGTAGACCAACAGAAGTCCTGTGACTCTATTTGCTTTGAGATTTAAAAAAAAAACCAAAACAAATAAAAAATCACAGGAAAAAAGGGATTTAATGTCCCTCTTTCGTCACCAAAATACAAATAAAAATCCAAGTATTTGAAATCGCATCCAGACATTCTTCTTGATTCTCACTGTGTGCAAAATCAAGAACTGCATAATCTAATCCATGGAGCTCATGGCTGCCTCATGATAGGTAGCCGTTGAGATGTTCCTGAGTTCTGTTGGGTCAGGATATTAAAACGTTACCCCTTGTGATACAGCTGAGGAGCACTGACAGTTCTCAGGATAGTGGCATGTTTACAGACAAGTAAGGATATACTATGCCTCTTATTATACACACCCTGGATATGATTTCAATAGTGGTTTAAAGCCTACAAGCACTGCTGAGAGTTTTCTTCTAAATGAGTGTGAAAGATGTCTTCTCCTCAGTGAGCTCAGCAAAGCTTATCTTACCTGGAAAATGTGCTTTCCTTCTTTTCTGGGGTTAGTGTATGGGCGGCACCAATAATAGCTGTACTCAGTGATGATCCTGTGTCCAGCTGGATCCTAAAGTGGCACCACCAAGTTAATTTTGAGGTTTTGTGTTTTCCCACAAGATACTGCAACTTCAACAATGGAGTTTATGTCTGAAAAGCAGAAAGTTACCTACAGCTAAAAGCTTACTCCATACTGCTTACTTGCTCTTTCATGCCACTTTGCATATCATTTTGTATCATCTTCTGGACTGAGGCAAGGGGAAGTAGCAGGAAAGCAAAAAAGGGCTTGTAGCAATTGTCTGGTAGTGAATCTAACTAAATAATTTGTGGCGCCCTGTTAATAATGGCAAGCCTGAAAAAGTGGTCTAGCACTTCTTTTAAGGACTTGCAGAACAGCCCTTACACAGCTCTTTCCACTCATTTTTCTTCTGTGTACGTTGGCCTGTCTGTTGGCTCCAGATATGAAGACCAGTGCTTGGACTTGGAGAACCTGGATTGGATTTGACTCTCTCCAAGCTGTCACAGGAGCCATGGTCTGTTGAGCATTTACATGACCAAGGTCTTAAAGATCTTTATAAATGATAAATTACATACTTTTCAATACTTTTCTTTTGTTGTCTTGGACTCAGAACAGTTTGCAGGTTTCTGGGGTTCCTGTAGATGGCAACTGCCGGAGAGTTGTCCCTAACTCTAATTGAACATCTAAACTGTGAGATTTCAGCTCAGGGAGCCAGGAACAGGAAAGGTCCTCCCAATTGAAACTAATTGGATCCATGCTCTGATATCCGTGCCTGTTTCCAAAAGGGTATAATGATTCCAGCCAGACTGTTTGCTCAGTGTCAGTCTGAATTTAACTTCATGCTACTTCGCTTTATTTTAATTTGACATTATTTTTGTGTTTATTTTACCTAATAAGTGAATCATTTAACTATAAAAGACTCATTTTGGAAGGTTAAGGGTGGAATCTGGAATGGGTGAAGCTTGGAATAACCACTGACCTGCTCGATTATGCTAGAGTAGGGCATGAGCAATGATGTCATGTCAGGGAGGCAAGCCAGACATGCAGAAGTGAACAGGCTTGCCATTCTCCCTTCCTCATCATTAGAAATGTCAGTAGACTTGCTTGAAAGACAGATGTGGTTGAGTTTGTGATAAAGACTCTCTGAAGACTCCACCAATCAGAATGCATTGATGTTAATGTTGATTTTCACTTTAAAGAATGGATTTTCAGAGAAAACTAATGGCGTTTATACCATGAAAACACCATTTCACTCAATCTGCAATATCATGATATATGAAATATGAGACTTTGAAAGTGGCTACTGATTAAGTAAACCTCACCTGAGGGGTACACAGTCTATGATTCAAAAAATTCACTGTGAAACTGGGACAAACTGCTTCTGAAAACTGGACCCTTTCATCATTTATCAGACTATCTATCTTTCAAAATAAGTTGTCAGTTGAATTGGAGTCTCTTTAAGAGTGAATTGAGTTATTCCTGATATATGCCATTCTAAAAGTTTAATTTAGTAAGAGATATGTTAATGTATCCTGACTTCAAGGGAATTTGTTTCCTTCGTTCTCACTTGAGGTGGGATTCATCTTGGATAACTTTAGAAAGATACAATGAGGACATCATCATTAAGAATAATCACCCAGATATCTTCTATAAGCAAAGGAAATAGGATCCCTTAGGGATTGCTTCATCTAGCTTATTTTTGTTTTCTAAATTTGGAAGAGATATGTCATGACTTTAAAATGCATCTGTCCTTATTGGCTATTGATAGAGCTGGGGTTGTTCTTCTGGAGAAGAGAAGGCTCCAGGGAGACCTTCTAGTGGCCTTTCAATATATAAAGAGGGTTTATAAGGAAGGTGGAGAAAGACTTTTTACCAGTGCCTGTAGTGACAGAGCAAGGACCAATGGATTTAAACTAAAATATGGTAGATTTAGATTAGACATAATGAAGTATTTTTTTATTAAAAGGGTGGTGAGACACTAGAACAGGTTGCCCAGAGAAGCTGTGGAAGCCCCGTCTCTAGGAGTGTTTAAGGTCAGGTTGGACAGGGCTTGGAGCAATCTAATCTACTGAAAGATGCTTCAGCCATTGGCAGAGGGGCTGGTCTGGATGATCTTTGAAGGTCCCTTCAAGTCCAAACCTTGCCATGTTTCTATGGTTCTATGATTCTATGATACTGTGACTATAAAGAGAATCCAGTGTCACTGTTTTTTGGCGGAAGTCTGTATTTTAGTGTATACCCATAGTAAGGTGAACTTGGTCCTTGTGGTCTAAAACTGAAACCTTTGAAATAGTGCATCTGACTCACTGTATTTTACAGACTGTTACAGTTTATTTCATTATGCCTGTCCTGGGTCACATCTTGCCTGGCCAAAGCATAGCATTAATGTATCTACCCATATTTTCCAGAAAAACATCTGCTTCTGGTCTGAAGATCTTGTGCACAGTCTGCACTACTTATTTCTAGAGCTATACTTACCTAAAGAGGGGAACCTATTTCTATTTTTCATTCAAGGCCAGGTTGGACAGAGCCTTGGGAAACATGGCCTAGGGTGAGGTATCCCTGTCCATGACAGGAGGGTAGAAACTAGATGATCTTAAGGTCCTTTCCAACCCTAACTGTTCTATGATCCTATGATTCTATATCGGCTTTATGCAAGTCTTGACTGAAACATATGAGTACACATGGATTGCTGCAAACAATATATGGTACTTCTTATCCTGAAAAAAGTTGATGCAAGATCAGTATATTAGGAATGACTGAACAAAAAGACCAAGCAACTTGCACAAATTCATAGCTTGATCATTTTTCTCCCCTTGTCCATGCCTCTTAAGCATTGCATGCTGAAATCCTTCTGTAGGCCAAGCAACAGAAGAGCAAATCCTGCCCTCATTAATACCAATTCAAACCCACAGAAGACATGAGGATTGGGATAGCCCAGCTGACTGCTACTGTTAGCCCAACACTGGCATTTTCCTGCTTATGCAAAACCGCATCAATGAGATTTTGGATAACCAAAACCAAATGTGACTGATTTATGAGAAGGAGGATGTTGTGGTCGAGGAACTGGAGTTAGGTATAGGATCCATAAACTCAGTTTCTGGTCATTTCACAGTCTTCCTGTTTGACCATGGGTAAGGCTAATATATTAATGAATGCTACACAGGGTTTTTGGCTAGCTCTGGGTCATATTTTAATTGAGACAATGAGGGTCTAAGCAAGCTAGTTTTAATTTCACAACAATTACAAACCTGAAAAAGTCTTTCCACAGAAATAGTTACTCAAAGGATACAGAGATTGAAGAGATGAAGGATAAAAAGTATTAGAGCACAAGCCATGATGTATTGATAGCACCTGACATCTGAGTAATAAAAAGTTGATGAACATTAGTCATTCATAAAGCAACATTCTTACAAAGGTTTTTTTACCCTGGACCTTCATGTGAATAGAAAATTACTATCTTAAGGGAAATAAAAAAAGAGTTTACTGCAAGGTCCATTCCATTGAGTTGGAATCCAGCCATATAATTGTCTTGTTGTTAAGCGGCAATATTTTCTTATTTCATATTGACAAAGAAATAAGGCTTTGTGCAACCAGACAACCTGTATCAAATAAACTGGGTTAGACAGATTTGTCTAAAGTTGTCTTGGACTCTCACCCTCTCTCTACCGCTGTAATCTGATCCTGCAAAATTTCACAATGAGCTTTTGGCAGTTGTTCCCCCAGGGTCCGTGACTCTTCCGATAAAATCCTAGACACTGATCGGAAGAAAAACCTTCAAAGCTAGAGAGGGAGCACATTATTACAGTGGTTGACATAATGACATCTGGAGGAAGATGTTACCACTCAGAAATTGACCATGGCGGTGTGGGAAGCACTGTGGCTTCTCCTAACTTCAAAGCTTAACATGGTAGTTAACAGATGACAATACCCACTTCCTTGGGCCTTACTGAATTTACTTACTGTGCTTCTTGAAACGTATCTTCTCCACCACATGAGTGACCAAAAAGAAAACCTCTACAGGAAAAAAATACGTTAGCATCTGTACTATGGAGTCAAATGTGCCCATGTTTATATGGGGCTTTGATGTGTGTGAGCAAGTGCTGACTCTAGATTTTGTAAATTTAGTATAATGTGTCCCAAAACATTTTTAATACAGTTTCTGAACACAGTGAGAATATGAAACCTGTTATCAGATATGTAGCAGGTCAAAGAAAAACATACCCCTGCTTGTTCTAGTCCACTTATTTAGGAGCTTTTACCTATTTGTTTATCTTTCTGTTCTGCCTGTCCAGAGAATCATTAAATGCCCACATGTATAATTTGACACCTGATATTTTTCTGCTCTGTTTTGAGCAGCTCTATAGGGGAGAAGGATGGGATTGGGTAAAGTGTCAGAAGAAGGAAGAAGAGTGGGAGAAGTCAGAGAGGAAGGGGGAGAAGGAATGAGCCCTGGTTTTGTGCCCACTGCAGTCTGAATGACTCCCAGCATTTCTATTGCTCATTATTCCTTTGAAGTCAGTAAATGTTTGTGAAAATTACTGGTGAAGTTTTCTCACCTCTACCTAGCTCCAGTAGAAGATGACATTTACTCCTGCCGTTGCTTTTCCACTTTAGTAGTGGTTGGTCCACAGTCTGCATCAGTAATGTCCAGCCCTTCCCATGACCCAAGTGAACGTTAGCATGATGGCACCTGCTGAACCATGGAGTGGGAAGAGAGTAAGGATTTATTAAGACCTGGGATACACTTAAAAATAAATAAATAAATAAATAGTCCAGCCAACCTGAAAGAACATTTTATAGTTGTAGAATCAAGCACTTAACGGTGATAAATGCCAGAATTAAGGATGTCAATCAACTTCAAAACATTGCCTTCTGGCATTGCAAATTATGATACAGTCTTTAGTTATCTCATCACATACACTTTTTTCCTCAAGGCTCCTGTCTGTAAATGCACATGTAACAGTGAGGAACAGAAAAAGAAATGGAAGGGCTGCCTATTAATTTTGCGTTAAATGAAGCAAAGCTGAAGGTAAAAACTGAGTTGCAAAAAAGAAGCTAATAGCTGCAAAAAAGAGAGTTAAACCACTAATTTTGAGATCATAAATTTCTGACAATTACTATAGTGCCTTTTTCATCTCTGTATTTGTGGAAGTGCTAACTTCTTAGATTATAACCAATCATCTGAGCAGTCATCACTTTGACAAAGTGGTTCCTCTGAGGCAGTGCAGATTTGAGCTGGTTGTGGAACCAAAAATATGATGTTCACACCCATACAAATTTAGAAAATTTATAGAGATGTACTAAAATTGCTATTGCACCTTAACTGTTTGCTTTAAACAATACTTATATATGATCAAACCTCTAAAAGACTTTGCCCAGCAAACTGGTCAGTCCTTCTCTTTTCTGTAATCTGATTAATTCCTCTCTTGCTGGTAGAAAAGACAATTAAACATTCTTCTATTTCAGAAGACATTTTTGTTACAGGCAATCAACCAAACGTGTGTGCTTACACTTACAAGTCATGGACATGTGAGGTCTTCTTGATTGCATATATCCATACTGTCAAGCACACATGTTAGATCTGATGGTCTTTGTCCATGCACTGCAGAAGACCCAAATCAAAGATCACCTCAACAAAAGGTCTACAGTATCTCTTCAGTCTTTGCATTATTCAAACACCTTTAATCTCACCATTAGCAGCAAAGAGGTGAAACATTACATTTGTATCTACTCCAAAACTGGACTTAGATCCATTCTACTATAAAAGCTAGCTGAACAAGAAGGATGTCTGAGACCAAAATATGGACATTCAGGATGTGCTTGTAAGTCTGTCAGACGAATATCAGTAAAAGACAGAAAAAACAGTTAGGAGTGAAACAAACAGACCCAATGCCACCACTACTACTGAAAATGGCAGACAGGCAATACTAATGATGATGGCTGTCTTATCATGCATGTATGCAGGGGGCTAAAGACAGAAAAATGACACAGAGAAGCATAAAGTCTAGATTTTATGAGCATTTTGAAGCTTGCTTTGTAATCTTACTGGTGTTTTTCTAATGTAGTTTTACATGTGTGATGTGACATCTCAGAATTAGAGAAATATAATTCTGGAATTCTGGAAAAGACTTCAAGAAGACACTGAAGGCAAAGCTGAATGTCATCCATGTTGTTCTTCACATGTTTGCCTGCTCTAAAAATCACCCTGTGATGACAAAGTCAAATACACAATATGCTGTTTTAGCTTTAAAAAGTTTGTCCCTTTGTCAAACCTAAATTTTTCTTGTTGAATTTTAAACTCATTACTTCTTGTTTATCTTCCCTTGCTCTTCATGTGCACCTTGTGTGTCTAAGCCCATGAGCTAAGCTGTCTAAAGTGGTTTCAAATATCTCTGTCTCCCAAAGGAATTTTTAACTTCAGTTACGTATTAGTCTACTAAAACATGGTTAAAGGGATAGGATTTTCTTTTCACTTTGATTTTTCTTGGTTTAAGCCAGCTCTAGAGGAAGCTCTGACACTCTCCAGCTCTGGAGCATCTTGTCCTCCCCACCGCCTCAAAGAACAGCTGCCCACAGCACAATGACAAGTTGCGTTTATGGTGAGGGAACGGTGCTTTAGTCCTCTCCCATTTACCAGAAGTGATTTCTGAACACCTTCTTTCACCAAGGATCTCAACAGGCAAGTCTTTCTCTCACAGTGTCTAAAAAAAGAGCTTTGTCTTTACAGTATTGACAGGATTTCAAACATCAAGTACTTCTTGTGGTGAGAGATACCTAGAAAACCACTGAAATGAAATTCAAAGTGAATATCCAGCCACCTACCATCCGCTGAAACAACTACATATAATAATTGTGATCTTTTCCATATTCACTGAGAAATTTCAAACATGTCTGTATCAAATGTGATGCATCTCACAGACAGGTGTTTTCAGTTCTGTCTGCTGTCTCCATTTCTTAAAATGCTTTTCTGTTGCTTGATGGGTTTTCATTTTTTTTTTCATTTTCCGTCTAATAACATTACTGAAAAGTGATGTGAAATAGATAAATCCTTCAGTTTCCTCTTTCATTCTCAGACTCACACGCACACACACCGGGGGGGTGCATGAAGTGCAGGAGTCAGAAAAAATAGCTAAAAAAATAAATCGGGCACATGCCTTTTTTTCTTCTTCAGTGAACGAAAAACTGAGGTCCTGAAGTACAAGAATCCTACAAGACCTGCAACGCCAGCATGCTGCTGCCAAGAACATGCTGTCATTTGTGGCTCCTCACACTTCCTTGACCACAAGAGAGCCTGGAGACAGGCATCCACCACTGAGGCTTTAAAAAGACTGCATTATGTTATTGAGCAACTGGATTAATGAAACTCTCCTTGTTATCCTATTTGTGGTGTCTCTCAGCTTTGAAATCCATGGCAAAATGGCAGTTTCTGACTGCAGTTTTACCTTGCATATAGTATATTTTTACACCAGACCGTCTGATGTCTGTGTTAACCCAGACACAAATTAGCTGGGAAAAATGTATGTTACGTACATATGCATGCACACATCTCTCTTTGCTTCAAGAGCTTTAGGTCACAAAGGCAAGCAAGAAATTAGGAAAAGCCACAGTTTAGGTAGCTTTTGCAACCTGTTTTCTTTCCATGTGCAGAAAGTTCATGGTAAAGTCTTGAATCAAATGATCACATCCTTTCTCTTTCGAACAATCTCAATATCATCCAATGCTCAGAATCAG
>JANHGB010040186.1:0-15676 GCA_026283785.1 Coracopsis vasa | reverse complement strand
CTTGTTCCCACAGTGCCTGCACCAGCCAAGGCAACGCACTCAGACACCCGGCACCAGCAGCGCCCTGCATCGGCACCGGGACCGGCAGCTGCCTGCACCCGCACGGGTACTGACACCCGCACCGGTACCGGTACTGGTACGCTCCGCAGCTGCACCAACGCCAGCACCTGCCCAGCACCGGTACTGGCACCTGCACCGGTATCAGCATCAACACCCGCACAAACACTGGCACCTGCACCTTCACCGGCACCGGTACTGACACCGACACTGACAACCACACCCCACCGCACTTGCACCTGTACTGACACCGGCACCAGTACTCATACCCTCACTTGCACAGGTACCGGCAGTGACACCTGCACAGACAGTGCCACAACCCGGCACCCGCACCAGCACCGTTTCCGATACCTGCACCCCACCCACACACTGGCACTGGTACTGGCACTTGTACCCACACCAGTACTGGTCCCAGTACCCAGTGGTACCGGCATGCTCTAGCAGGGTGTGCACCCACTAACACTCAGACACTCCTGTACACCCATGTGTACATGTTTGTACATGTGTATGCATGGAGAGGCACACACACGTGCATGGCCGCATGAACACAGACACTCCTGTGTATATTCACTCACATACACACAAATACACACGACACACACACATACTCATGTACACACAGGCACACCCATGTGCACCCCCTCAGCCACACTTGTACATACATTCATGCACTTGTACTCTTATGTATGTACACACAGAGGTGCACGCATACACACATGCACATTCAGGCACACACATACACCTCCATGCATATGGACATACACACTCATGCACACACAGACACACCTGTGTGCACTCCTTCACCTACACTTCCGCACGCATACGTGCTCACATACTCAGATGCATATGCACACGGAGGTGCATATGTACACATGGAGGTGCATATGTACACATGTTCACACTCATGCACACATCCATGTGAAACCCATCAGCCACACTTGCACACACACACAGATATGCACATATACACACACTCCCATGTGCATACACTCTCCCTTGCCCGTACTTGTACACTCACACACATCTAGGTACACATATGCACACAGTCACCTGTATGTATGTACAAACACACACGTAACACACATGCACATGCCCCTCCATACATACTCCCACACTCCCATGTTTCACAACAGCCCTGCAGACTCTCCATCTGCACAGATGCTCATGCGTGTTCATGGGGATCCTTACATGCTTTGTGCAGGGGATGGAGGTTGAACTACCCACCCTGGTAGTATTGGGGCTGTCCCTGTGGCCAGGGGTGTCTCTGGCACCCTGGGGTGCCCCAGCACTGACATCAGCTTATGTGTCCCCATCCCCTGTTCCATTCCTTGCATCCACCATGCAAAACACAGGAGATCTGCAGGAGAAATGCTGTAAACATGACAGTCCTGGGTGGAAGCAGGATCAGATCCTGGAAAATGGAGTGATCCCGGCCTGCTCATGTGGCCCCAGGACACATTTCACCAGCTGCTGACACCTGAAACGAGAAACAATTGCTCTTTGCACATGTGCTGGCACCTCAAGTGGGCTGCCGGCATGCTGGGACATGTGTCACTGCAACAGGATGCCCGGGTCTGTCCAGTCCCCCACATCACTGCAGGGACCCCAGGGTCCTGCCCCCAGCTCTGCCCACATGCAGGAGGCCGGGACACAAATCCTGCTCCAATAGTGACAGTGCAGCAAGGGCTGGCGGGGATGGGAATTACTGCGTGGCACAGCTGTGACGCAGGGCATGGGGAGGGAGGATGCTCCACGGTCACACTAACTCTCAGTGGCAGCTTCCCAGGGGACCTTCCCCCGTGCCAGGAGGCGACAGTTGCCCTCCTGGGCTCCCAGCCCTGTTCTTCTCCCCCTTAGGGAACATTTCTGTTTGGTTTCCAAGTTGTGGAAGTGAGAAAGGGCAGAGGGGCAGGAGAGCAGGGAGGGGAGCCAAGCCTGGCCAGGGCACGCTTGCCCACAGGGCAGAAGCATGCTGAGCTCAGCCAGAAGATGACTTGTGTCTGTTTTGCACCCAGTGAAAGCAAAGAAGAGGGAAAAGCAGCAATTTCCCAGGATGTGCAGTGTGAAAAGAGCTGAAATTCTGGTAACACAGGAGGCAAGGATGTGATTTGTTTACCCCCATCAGCACGCTCCCCAGGTCTGTGGTTCCTCCATGCATCCATGCACTTACTCAACAGGTTGTGCCAGAGGCAGGGTGGTTCCTCATCCAGAAAAACAACAAAATTACTTTGGAGAAAGTTGGCTTGCAGGTCGGGGAAGATTTCTGCAGCATGGTGAGGGCTGGTGGTGGGGATGTGCTGGTGTTGCTGTCACTCCGGGCATAGGGAAAGCCTCTTCCAGGCTTTGGGTGTCTGCTGCACCCCACTGACAGCCTGTGAGAGAGTGAAGATGGTGCCAAGAGGACCACATCACCCCCCGATTGCTCTTTGCATCAGGAAATTAGAGCTGGAGCAACAATTTTCAGGGGCTTTGTGTCTGCTCACCAGTGCTGTGGCTCAGGGGTGCTGTGGCTTCTGGGGTGCTGCAGCTCACAGAGTGCTGTGGCTCACAGAGTGCTGTAGCTAGTGGGGTGCTGTGGCTCTCAGGGTGCTGTGTCTGGCAGCGTGCTGCTGCTTCCCCACACAAGCTGTGCTCTTCGCCAGCCGGAGCTGCAAGGCGTGAGCAAACAGAATGCAACACAAGCTGTTGGTAGCAGCTGCTGCATCGCCCACCACTACAGACCCTGGTGAGCCAGGAAAAAGGCAGAGGAGACCTCTCCTTCTGGGGAGCATCCATCTCTTTGCTCCTTAAAACACTCCCTGCTCCCTGCTGAGCCCCTCAGACAAGCCTCAGGGGCATCCCTGATCATGGCTCTGAGCTGCTGGCAGCTTCTTTCTGCTCTGGGGCCTCTTTAGAGATGGGAAAGCAGCAGTGCTGAGCTCGGGGCCTTATTCAGCTCCAGACTGTGGACTTCAGCTCACTGGCCTCTTGCAAAAGATGCTGTGGCTGTCTGTCACCCAGGGCTGCTCTGGGGCTCACCCAGGAGGCACAGGCAGGGCAAACTGCATCCCACCCTAGTGTCCTGCTGGTGAGCAGAGGGGTTCAAGTCTGCTCCCAAGTGCAGGCAGGGAGTTGAAGCACCTTCCTGCTGCCAGACGTGGGATGAGAGATCCTGGGTGAGTGAGTTCTGGCTCTTGAAAGGGGCCGAGCTCTCTGCTTCCAGGGAAAATGGAAAAGGAAAGCAACTCCTGAGCAGGGAAGGGTGCTGTATGCTTTCCCAGGTCTGTGGATGCTACCCTCCCATAACCCCGGCCACTCCAGATACCACTGAGAGGAAGAGGATGGTATTAAAAGGGGCATGAGGAAGGGAAACAGACAGACTCTGCCTGACTTTCTCTGCCTGGAGTGAGGACAAGCGGCGTGCGAGCAGGTACCTTCATTTCTGGCATCAGAGGATGAGGGCTAATGTGGTGGGTCTTTGGGTTTTCCTGGCAGCCTCTCCTCCATCTGTACTCTCTGCTACTTCATACCAGCACCCTGATCCTCCAATCCCATTACTCCACCTCAGTGTCCTGCCCTTCAAACTCTGCATTCATGCTGATCCATCCTTGCATCCTGTTTCTCCATCCCAGCTCCCTGCACCTCTATCCCACCATGTCTTCCACTCTATCCCTGTTCTTCCATCCCAGTATCCTGCGTCCCGCCACCCAGGTCCTCCAACCTTGTTTCTCCATTCAATCTCCCTGTTCCTCCATCCCAGCATTCCACTTCTCCATCTCAGCACCCTGCCCCTCCATCCTAACAACCAGCTCCTCCAGCTCTGCTACCCCAATCCCATTGCTCTACCACTCCAACTCTGCATCCATGCTGCTGTACCCTTGCATCCTGCTCCTCCATCCCAGCATGTCTGCTACTCCATCCCTGTTCTTCCATCCCTGCACCCTCCTCCTCTATCCCTGCCTCTCCCTCCCCTCCCCAGCCCCACTGCCTGGCTGTGACTCATGCCCTCTGCAGCACAGAGACTCTCAAGCTCCGGCCACTTCTGCCTCTTGAAAGCCACAAATGCATCCAGGCTCTAGCGAGGCCATTTACTCCCTCCCTGCTGCCATTGCAGCTGCCAAAAATAAAATGAAAGAGAAAAAAAAAGGAACTAAAAAGACCTCCTAAAAAGCAAACTGTGCTGTGTCTCTTCCGGCTGCGCTGCCGAGTCACTCCCAAAGGACTCTTTATTTTGTCTTCACAGGATCCTAATGCATTTCTGCCCCGACAGCCAGACACTGAGTCCTGCGGGAAGAGGTGGGCTGCCAACACTCCTGCAGGCTACACTGTCCTTGCCTGCAGCTGGGATCCGTGCCCCGGTCCAGCCATCCCAGCCACCACCATTGGGCAGGACGTTTGCTTTACACCACTGATCTGAGTGATGGTTTTGGGAGCTGGGAGGGGAACGTGCTCAGGTTCCCTGATTTCATGTATCAGGAGGAAAGCAGAGCAACCCCTCTGGACCAGCTCCCATCCCATCCCAGGAGATGGGCTATGGGGTTGGGACAGGGGGTCAGCAAGTGAGACTCAGGGAAAGAGGTTGGTTTTGAGGAGTGGCCAGTGGAAAAGACATCGGGGTGGTGGCTGCTTGGCCTGGGTCTTCGAGGGCACCCCATTCCTGCAGGTCCCACTTGTTCTCCCACAGCAGCTCAGAGAAGGGACCAGGGGCACTTGCAGCTCTTGCACCCCTAGGTCTCCTTTGTGCGACTGGCACTGATGGGACAGTTCATACTGGGCAGCCTGGGTGCCTCCCTGCCTCTCCTGCAGCTGGAGGTCCGGAGAACCTCCCATGAGCCACCTCCCCCTGTGAACCACAGGCTGGGCAGGCTGAGAGAGCAATGGCCTTTGGGATGGGATGGGATGGAATGGGGTGGGAAGTGTTGGGATGGGATGGCTTGGGATGGGAAGGTTTTTCCAGGCAGAGCAATAACCAAAGCTCCTCTGAGACCCCAGGACAGAAGGATGGTCCTTTGTACATCTCCCATCAGCAGCACTGACATGAACTCATGAAATGACAGCACAACTGGAGTGATGGATCCAGGCCCTTGTGACAGACTGGTCCTGCTCTCTGAGTGCTGAGATTGATGGATCCTGCAGTCTGCCCTGGTCCACCCCTCCTGCATGCCCATGCCTAACACAGACTTTGGGTCTGGCTTTCTTGGGTTTCCTTTGCTTTCTCTCTTGGGTGCTGTGACCACAGACATAACCAAGGAACACCCTGCATCGGACATTCGATTCAGACACCTACACATCACCCAGTGCATGCTGCTTTATTCCCAAGGAGAGGTACAGGCTGTACAGCCTCACTCCATTGTTTGCAGAGCTCCTGCTGGATCTTCGCCCATTCCTGCTGCTGGGCTTCACAGGAAGGTCCCAGGAGCTGTGGCAGCACCATACTCCACGTTGTATGACCATGTGTGTTTGCTAAGAAATACACAGAGCTTGGATATCTTTATAGGGCCACTGAGCTGGAAGGTTTCCGTGATAGATCTCATTTCATGCAGAAAGGAGTAACACAGCAGGAACTAGATGCTAAGTCCTCTTGGTGCTTCCTAACCTGGTTTGGGCTGGGGCTTCTCCTGTACCCGTGATGCTGAGCTCTCTGCATCTGTCAGGGCCTCGGGGAGCAGGAGCCAAGACTGGGCTTGGCTCTGGGGTTCACAGCTCTGGGATATTGCCCCCCTGCATGCTCAGCATGACCTGCCCTAGTCACTATTGACCCAAACCAACCCAGGTCTGGTGGGTGCTACAGGAAGGGCTCCTGCAAGCAGGACACCCAAAGTAAGGACCTGAACTGGGTCTTCTCCTCTCACCACATCCCTGTGCTGCTGGGTTTGGTGGGGCAGCACCAGCTCCAGGAAGTGGGAACTTTTCCTCCACCAGCTCATTATTTTGGCAGGTGTTTTCCAGAGAGAGTCCCTCTGGGACATCCCCAGGTGTTGGAAAGGGGCTTGATAGACCCCAGGAGGCTGCTTCAGGGATCATTGCGTCCCTGCCTATGGCAGGGGGGATGGAACTGGATGATCCTTAAGGTTCCCTCGAACCCAAACCATTCTGTGATTTTATGATTGGGTGCTACAGGCACTGGTGGGTGCAGAGTGTGTCCCCAGTGCTCTCCAGGGCAGCATTAGGCTGGAAAGTGGCCATGCAAATCTCTGCCTGCATCCCAACTGGGCATCACTGTGGGGATGGTGGGGTGCCCTGTGCCGCGGGGCAGCAGCACGTGCCGGCAGCAAGCATCCATCCCGGCCTCATTGGCATTGCTGCTCCCTAATGCATCATCAGCCTCTCCAGCCAGCTCGATTTAGCTCCGGTAAATGGTTTGGTTTCCTGATCTGATTTTTCCTGACGTGAAGCCATTCCTGCCCTGAGAGCTGCTTTCCCTGCCGCGGCGGCTGCATGGATGTGATCCCTTGAGGACCTGACACTTGTCTGCTGAGGTGAGGGGGGAGCGAGCCACCTTCACCCCAGCAAATCCATAAAAGCAGCCAATGTGCAGTGCAGGATACAAGGAACCCCTCCCCAAAACGCCCTCCCCACACCCCCAAAACAAACCCAGTCCGCCAAGAGCCGCGTGATCCCTTCAAAACCCAACAAAAACACCAAAATGCTTGTTCATGCCATCTGGAGCAAAAGAAAATGGAATTTTAATTAAAAACTCATGAGCTAGATGCTATAAATACATCGTCTTGCTGTAAGTTATTCACCCATCAGGAACACGGAGGTCTGATCCTGGGCTCAGCAAGAGGAGCAGGCTTGGGGGTTTGTCTCATTTCTAGGGATGTATTTTGCTTTTCCCATTCATCCCAGCTTTGCCCTGAGCCCTGGCGAGCAGCAGCGCCCCAGCACTGAGCCCGCGGTGGTTTTGGGGAGCTCAGAGCTCTCTGCCTGGAGGGCTGGAGGCAGGCAGAGATTGCCAGCCCTTGGGCTGTGGCCAGTGGATCTCAGCATCCACGGAGGGAAGCATCAGTCTGGGTAATTTGGGGCCTGGACTTCTTCTTTCCAAGTGCTGGGAATAACACATGGATCAAAACAAATTGAGCAGCAAGGTTCTGGTAACAGACCCCAAAGTACCAGGGGTGATGCTCCCCCAAATCAGCCACCCCCATCTGCTGAGAGGAGACTGGGGCTGATGCTTGCGGCTTCCTCAACTGAAGTCAGAACCTGTTAACCCTGAAGACTGATAGTGGATATAGAGAAGTAAAAGGAAAAGAAAAGCTTCCTGAGAGCAGTGCTGGGTGGGATCAAGAATCCGTCTGGACCAGGGTTTTGTCTCTGGTCGTGCAGAACAGCAACAGCTCTAGATTAAGACAGGAGAAGAACAGCCCTCCACCTGTCTGGACACTTCCAGCATCAGGAGTTTATGGATGCCCCAAAACACACACCTAAATATCCATCACATTGTGGTGGAAATCTTGGGGAAGTGGTTTCATCCCAGATGTTCTTCAGACCCAGGGCTTTGCTTAGGTCTTTCTCAGGGTCTCATGCTGGGAATTAGCTAGTTCCCAGTGGTGTGGCAGGAGCTAGGGAGACGAGTTAAATGCTTGCAACTCCTTGCCATGCAAACAATCTGTGCCTTGGGATTTTTGGGAAGCTGAAGACTGTCATCAGGGAAGGGTTGACCTCCTCTAGCACGGGTGAAAACTCAGAGGGCAGAGGGATGGGAATAAGCAGCAGGTCTATCAGAAGGGATGTCAAATCCTCCATGGTCACATGCAGCAAATCTCCCCAAAGAGAGCCCTGGGTCCCTGCTAGGAATTTCTTTGCAGGATGCTGCCAGTCTTCATCACTGCCCACTCCTGGGTAGGTCCCGTGCCAAAGCACATGGGATTTGAGCCCTCCTCAGGCTGTTTCCCACGGAAGAGAGAGCAGATCTCGCCTGGATGCAATGCAGAGCTCTGCTTGCAGGGTGTTATGGGGCAAATCCACCCCATAGACCCCAGCAATGCTGGTCTGGCTTCTGCATCAACACATTTATGGGAAGAGGGTCTCGTCAAGGCTGCTTGATCCCACCCTGGGCTGAGGTGACCATGTCAGGGAGGAGCAAAAGATGTAATAAACTTCTTTTAATAGTTTGACAGCCAAAACCTTTTTCCTGGCACAAGCTTGCATGCTTCAGCGTTCATTTATGAGCCCTGCTGATAAATCATGGAGCTGCTCTGCTGACCCCAGCCCTTTGGGCATCGTGGACCTTCCCAGCCCAGGTCCTGCAGGAGCAAGGAGGCTCCGACAGATGCTGTCCTCTGGATCCAACCGTGCTGGGAAAAGCAGACCCTACTTGCAGCTACTTAGATCTTCCCTTCTCCAGGAGGTTATTGCCCTTTTGGAAAGCTCCCAAAGCCACGTCTATCAGAATGAGCTCAGTGACTCAGCACATCCTCTGCACAGTGTTTAGAGCGGGGTGAGATGAACCACCCTCTGAGTTGCTGATATCTTGCTCCGGATGATGGAGGGAGACAAGTTGCTGGACATCAAATAGATATAAAGTATTTAGCTGACTACAGAAAGGACAAGCCTGTCGTTATTTAAGCAGAACAAGCAAACCTAAGTTATTCAGCTTAAAACAGGGGGAGGGAGGACTTGTCAGAGCTGATCTGGAGAGTTTTCACGTCCCGTGCTCTGGCAAGGCCGGCGAACAGAGGAATTCACTTTCGTGAGTGCTTTTTTAAGAGCACACTCTCTGACAGGCCGAGACACAAGATCAAACCAACAGAAAACTGGAAGCCACCAGAAAACTTTCCCAAACGCATGTTGTGAGTCATTTGAAGCACATACTTTCGCTGTCACAAAAAGATGGAACCAAGAATGCTAATGAACCCAAAGCAATGTAAATATAGAGCGATGCAGTCAAAACAACAGAAACCCAGCATTTGTTCTAATTTTAAGTGATAAAGGCAACAACCCTGCACTCAGAAACATGCCAAGGGAGAGCCTTGCAAGCGGCTGATAACCCCCGTGTACGGGTGGCTTGCTTTCGCCTTTGCGGCATTGTTGAAGCTTTCCCAGCCCAAACCACAGTGCTGTTTTGGGGACCAAAACACCATGTCTGGATTCCTCAGTGTGAAAGCCCAAGCCCGGTTTCTCGCTGTGCCATGTGCACAACCAGAAAAGGACACAGGAGGGTTGACTGGCACAGATTGGGTACCACTTGCAGACCAGTGTCCCTCAGGGATGCTTCTTGTTTCGCACCTCTGGGACTTGGGAGAAGCTGGTGCTCAGCATGAGGCTGCCCATGCCTGTGCACACACCATGTGCCTGCACTGTGGTCCCTGTGCATGCAGCCAACATGGGCACAGGGTCGAGATTCCCCCCATGCAGCTCACCACAGCATAGCCAGAATGGAATCAAGTGTGCTCATGAAATTTCCCAGGACAGGCTGAGAGAGCTGGGCTTGTTCAGCCTGGAGAAGAAAAGGCTCCGTGGAGACCTTAGAGCAGCTTCCAAGTGCTTAAAGGGGCTGACAGGAAAGCTGCAGAGAGGCCTTTGACAAGGGCCTGTAGGGACAGGACAAGGGGGAATGGCTTTAAACTGACAGAGGAGAGACTGAGATGAGATCTGGGGTGCCCTGTGCTGGGTGTGATGGAGCTGGTCACTTCTGAGGTTGGGTGAGCTGGAGGCATTGCTGTGGTTTGGCTGTGGTTATACCCTGCTGCAGGCGTATCTATGAAGCTCAGCTCCAAGTGGTTGCCACCCTTTGTGCCTGCTTGGGGTAGGGGTAGTCACTGTGCCCTCCCTGCCCTGTGCTTGTAACGTCACCCCAGGGGTGCACATGCATCCACAGCAGCATCCAGGACCTCTAACAGAGCAGCACTACCCCCATATGGGTGGGATTCAGCGACCTTGGGGTATCTGGGGGTCTGCCCTCATGCACGCAAGCCTTTCTCCCTCCCCACTGCCTCCCCATGCCAGGAAGATTTCTCCAGGACCGTGCCAGGCTTACGTAAAGTGCAGCAAGCTGCAATAACAACAGGCTGGCTGCGGTCGAGCAGAGCTGCGAGCTGCTGCCAACCTCCGCTCCTCTGCCAAGCGCACAGTGCACAGGCTTTCAGCACCTGCTGGGAGCCCGGCTCCGCCAAGGAATGATCTCTGAGCTTTGGGAAAGGGCTGGGTTATGGATGAGAAGGATATAAACAGTGAACGGCATATGGGATCCCTCCTGCATCCCCAGCTGGCGTTTGCTGGTCACTGGTGGCTGGAAAGATGTAAGGAGCCTTTTGTTGTTGCTCTGAGACCTTACAAACTCTTTCCACCAATGAGTCAAGTGAGATCACCTCTAGCTCTTCCCTGGCCACAGCGTGAGAGAAGAACAGCATCCTGGTCACACTACTGCTCCTTTATAAGAGAGAGCAATGAGGGTTCAGGCTAGGAAAGAATCAAAGGAGGATTGCAATATCGGGCAGTGCCATAGCAATGGAATGATGCTGGTTACTCTTTACATCTAAGCCCGCCTTGGTTATCTCTGGGGAAGCAGAAATCCCACCAGCAGAATCTCTTTGACTTCCAGGAGGCACAAGGGAGAGCAGTTATAAGAGCAAAGCCCACCCTGATTCACCATCACCAGGGAAGTGCAGAGGAGGAGGCTGCATCCTCTTCCCCTAAAACCCAGCAGTGAAGTGCATCAGGCTGCTTGCGGAGCTGAGGGTTTTAATCCCATCAAATTGTTTTGGTTGTTGGTACAACAGCCTGGGATTTCAGCTCCTTTCCCAGAGTTTTCTCAGCCAGGCACCTTACCCTGGCAGGTTGTGTCAGGTCCTGGATGACTTTTGCAAGGGACCTTCTAGAGGAAAGCACATTGAATGGGTGCTGCCAGGGCTGGAACGGGTCCTGGTGATGGAGAGGTGAAACCTTCTGCTCATGGGAACACCTGAGTGGTGGATGTACTGCAGGGAAGAGGGAAATCCTGGGAGGAAAGGGAGTGCAATGGGCCCCGGAGAGCCCTTGTAAAGGAGGAAAGCACAGGCAGTGGTTTCAAAGGACAGAAGTCCTCTTCTCCCTCCCCACATCTGCCCAAGGAACTCCCCTGGGGAGGCAGCAGGCCCAGGGGATGAGTTGAAATCACCCATTCCCCAGAGCTGGATCCCAGACACTGCCCTGGGATCATTGCTTAGGCTCCCTTTTGGGTTTTCCTAAAAGGACTCTTTTGTGAGAGCTGAGTATGCCAGAGCTGCCAGAGGGTGCAGGATCTCTTGTTCTCAGGAGCCACACGTGGTGAGGGCAACTGTTGGGAGCGGGAACTTGGGGAGGAAGTATGGGAGAAACCAGTGTCACAGGAGGTATCCTCTGGACATCAGCATCTCCAGCCCTGGAGCCAGTAAGCATCACCTCTCCTAGCTCAGCCAGTCCTTAGCCATGGTTTGGCCTTTGCCACCACTGTGTCCTCACTGCTGCTAGGAAGGATGAAAGGATGGAGCTGCTCCAATAAAATCCAGTTTTCTTCCTTCCAGATGAGGGCTGTCCCATTGCTGTCTCTGTCTGCATCAGACAGGCCACCCACAGCCTTGCATCCAGCTTTGGAGGCTCCGTCCCAGGACCATGGCTACAGATCCAGCCCCTTCCTGTGTCCAGCTCAGTAATCCAGATGGCTCCTCCATGGGATGCTGTGACCCAGATCACGTCCCTTCTCCCACCCTGGCTACGTGAGAGCCTTTGCTGGAAACACAGCAAGTCCTGGCCACTGTGGTTCATGCCATCCGGTGCTGGCATCAGCCTACACCGGGTATTTAACTGTGCACAGTATGAAGGGCAAAGCCCCGATTCATCTCTCTACCAACACGCCTGAAACTAGGCATCGGTCCATGCGGTTGGCAGTGGTTCATCCTCACTTAAGCAGCCAAGGATTGCACTAAAAAACTCTGGGAAAGAGAGAGAGAAGGGGAGGGTTGCTGGGCTGGGAAGAGAATTACTCCACACCTCTTGCACAAGGTGGGTAAGCCCAGCCAAAAACCAGACACAGGCTCCTGTGGCACCTGGGGCACTTGTGTCATTTGTATTCTGAGCAGTAAAAGGGCAAGAAACATCACAAGTGAGTCATGGGCATCCAGGGAAACATGGAATTGAAATCTATTATCGACTTGTCCTGCTGCGGCCTGAGGCCGGGAGCCAGAGTCTGCCAAGAGGATATGTAAGTATTGAGGTTTTTTTCCTTTTAAAAAAGGGGGAAAAAATGAAGAAGAGAGGGATTATTCAGGGATGCAGCATGAATCACAGAGTACAACTGGAGGTTGTTTTCCAGGAAGCCAGAGGAGCAAAGCACGGAGTTAAAATGCAAACCACGATGCCTGGCAAAAATGGGATGAGAGATGCAGTCATCTCCGAGGCTTTGCTCTGGGTCTGTGGGCTGTGTAGCTCTGAGCAAGGCCAAGATGAGCTGGAGGTGCATGGGCTTAGCAGGGCCTACCTGGAGATGTCTCAAGAGGACCATTCTGTGATTCTATGACCTGTTTCTCAGAGTTGTTCTGCTTTTTCTGCTGTCTGGTTTTGAGCACCTGAAGATGAAGGCACTTGTAGTTTCCCAAAACATCGTGTCTGCATCTGAACTGGGAGCTGGGCAACTCAAGAGAGTGTTTTCAGACCAAAAGTAGGCATTTGATGACCCCAGGTTGTGATCCAGATGTTCACGAGTAGATGCCTAGTGCCATTTGTGGTGCCTTCAGGTCCCATCTGCCAGCCCAGAAAGCCATGGATCTCCCACGGATGTTTTGCCATATCAGCCAGCCCATGGGGATGTCTTGGGCACCCTTCCAGGTCCTTTGAGTACCTCAAGTGTATGTGGTCACCTACGTTTGGACGACTGACTTGAGTCCATAACATCAGGAGAGGTTGCTCATGCGTTCTTTCTGCTCAAAGGGCATTTTCAAAGAGCAGCTCACCTTAGTTCACCAAGGCACAAGTTTATCTTTTTTAATTTATGAATTCCTGCTTTTTTCCAGGGATTTGCAATGGGTGGGAGAGTGAAAAGCTTCAGTGAGGATGCTGGATGTGGAGGCTGCCATGCTAAGGAGTTGCCAAGCCCAAGGCATGGCCAGCAGGATTGGTCTTTCCCAGGAAATACATTGATGAGGAGCACCAGGCAGTGGAATGGGTGCACTGAGTCCATCCACTTGGGACATCTGCGAGCAAACCCAAGCCAGTGGTGGCATTGAGCGGAGTGGAGTGAGTGGCTGCACAGGAGGATAGTCCAATGTATGAGGGCTGTGTCTGCAAGGTCAGTCTGTAGCTGGGTGCTGGTGTGACTGGTTAGCGGACCTGCATATCATGCTGAGAAGATCAGGCTGGGTCTTCAGGAGGTAGCGTAGCCCACTGTAACACCACTGGTGGTCACCAGACTATGGAAGATGGTGGGGGTAGCCCAAGCTATGGCTGCAAGAGAGCGACCCAAGCAACTACTCAAGCCCAGAGGTAATGCCACAAGCTGTTGAGCAAGGAAAGGGCAGGCAGAGGTCAGGGAGCAAGGTTCAGTCCATGCTCAGCTGAACTTCCATTGACTTGTGAGCTGCTGTTGGGTCTCAACACATCAGCAGCCCACAGGGCTTGGGATCTGCTTCCAAGAGGTCTGTGTGGTCTGTGAGTGCAAAACTGGGATCTCCTGTCCGTATGCAAAACCTTCTGCTTGTCCTGTGCACAACCTGGCACATCTTTGTTAATCTGCTCCTGAAAATCTCCCTTCACTGACCTTGGATGGTCCAGACCAGCTCTTCTTTCTAGAATGATTTTCCTTATCTTTCACCTTCCTTACTGCATTTCAGGCCTTTTCTGCTGGCCACCAGCACACTGGATAGCCCCTTCCTATTTGCAGGCATATCTTTCACATCCGGAAACCAGGCTCAGGTCGCCCTGGCTCTGTGTCTTCACCACATTAAAGCAATTCCCATTCCTCCTGGCTGCTGTTGCAGGTCATGTTTTCTGGACCCCTGAAAGGCACTGGTGAAATGGTGTGGGATCTGAGAGCATCTGCACTGGCCCTGGCAGTGAGTGCAGGGGAATAAAAGACATGGAGATGACCGAGCTCTCAGCTGTCGCACCAAGAGTTGTTTGAAGCAAGAACAGAAAAGCATCGAGGGGCGGCGAGAGGCATGAAAGCCGCAAGCGCCTGATATGACAGCAGAGGAATGAAATCAGAGAAAATCCAATTTCTACCGGAGAGCAAAAATAAGCTCTGACAAGCGAGGGGAGGCAGGGAACAGTGTGTTCCCGAAAGCACCACTTCCCCGGGCAACGCGCACAACCCAACCCGACAGGCACGCATCCCGCAGCTCGGGGGTCATGGTCCCCAGAGAGACGATGGGGACCCGGAGTGGTCCCCTGCAGAGCCAGTGCAGGCAGCTCTGCCCTTCCCAGGTCTGCCATCCCATCCCAGCTCCTCACCCGGCGCTGTGCACAGTGCCCATGGTTACAAACCCCTCTGAGACCAGCAGAGAGGAGCCCAGGGGGGACAGGGATGGGCTGTGCCAGCTCTAACAAGCCCTGATGGGCTCAGGCTTCATCCCAGCCACCTCGTGATGGTGGCGAGGACCTAAGTAGGGACCAGAGTAGCTTTTGCGCATCAGCCAAAATCAGAGTGTGGTTGCAGGGGTGGAGCAGGATGCTGTTTGGCTGGTGGGGGGGTGCCCTGGCTACCTGGCTTCCATCCCTTCCAGATAGTCCTTGGGGGTCCCCCCTTTGCAAAGCTGGTGCAGACAGACATAAGGACAGAAGGCCAAGTTAGATGGGGCTTGCAGCAACCTGGTCTAGTGGAAGGTGTCCCTGCCTGTGGCAGGGGGTTGGAACTGGATGAACTTTAAGGTCCCTTTCAGTACAAATCATTCTGTGATTCTGTGATTCTACAACTTCACAGGGCTCAGGAGCCAGCAGCAGTACAGGCAGGGCTGTGTTGGCACAAAGCATATGGTGGCTAGACCCTGGCTCAGGAATAACAGGATTATAGCACTGGCAGCATGATGCTTTCCCAGGCAGCGTGTGGAAGATGAGGGGATCATTCTCCTGCCCGCCCTCCCTGGGTATTTCATTACTGGCTTTACTAATCCACATTTTCTTAGCACGCTCGCAACGCTTATGCTGTAATTTTGTGTTTTCCTCTCTAATTACACAACTAATCACATAAAGGCTGCTCCCAGCACATAGTAAACATCCTGTCCATGAGCAGGATGCTCACTGGTTTCTCGCTGCTGGTGATGCAGCCTGGCAGAGCTGTGATCATTCATGGACCTACTGCGAGAGGTGCCCGTTACTCTTGGGAGGGTTTAGGTGTCTGGGAACCAGGGAACCAGCTTTCTTGCAAAAAAGCTATTTCACCACAGAGTCTGAAGGTTTCCTCTCCCTTTATGTTCATCCTCGTGGATAAAATAACCTGTTCTTGCAGGCAATGATCACATGGATCCAAGTGAGCATCTGCACTGGGTCCTGGGCAGGGCTAGAGGTTTGAGGGAGGCCTGGGGCTGCAGAAGGGGAAGGGACCAAGCAACAACAACATCTGCAAGAGGGACCTTACAGACCATCGATTTCCAACTCCCTGCCACAGGCAGGGGCACCTTCCACTAGACCAGGTTGCTCCAAGCCCCATCCAACCTGGCCTTGAACACTGCCAGGGATGGGGCAGCCACAG
>JANHGB010040184.1:10077-67463 GCA_026283785.1 Coracopsis vasa | reverse complement strand
GTCCCTGCCCATGGCAGGGGGGTTGGAACTGGATGATCTTAAGGTCCTTTCCAACCCTAATTATTCTATGATTCTATATGGTTAAACTTCAGAATTTCTCTTTTTGCTCTAATGATCAACATCCAGTAAAATGTACTAAGTTTCAGATTTTGATGGTCTTTTTTTCTAACATTCAGCCTCACTGTCCTTAACTGTTCTTCCATATAAATTTTATTATTGTCTGAAGCTAATAAGGTTCACTTTTCCACTTTCTGGACATGTGTTCTGCTGTGGGCATCTGTTGAAGTGTTCTACTGCAGGCTTTTCATGATATAGTGAATAAAGAGTTTAATTCTTCCACTTTCTATGCAGAAGATATCCTGAGATAATCATTGCTGTCCTTTTAATGAATTTCTTCTTTCTTAAATGAATAATTGCATTGATGGTTTTGTATTGTTTCTCTTTGGACATGAGCTATGTATCATTAAAATAAGGGCTTTGAAGTTAGCAGCACTTTGTCTATGAATGCAAACAAGTAATTCTCTGGATGGAAAGTGGTTCAACTTTTTTTTAACCTGTCTTTGGTCGAATCTATAAATGACTCATTTTGCTAATAGCAATGCTCCTTCTAAATCAAATTGTTTTAGCACAACAGATGCTTTTGTAGCCGAAAGTTTCTCTTTCCAAAATGCTCTTGGATATTAGTGTGATAAAACCGTGTTTGGAATAAGGATGAATATAATTATTGCCTATTGTATGGCATAGCTTAAACAACTGTAACCTGATAATAATTACTTTTAAATTACTTTCTTCAAAATATGGAAATATTAATTGACTTTGACATTTATCACTTGTTTTATATCAGCATAGGCTAATAAATGTCACTTGTTTTGGCAGCCAAAAAACTGAAATCATATCAGATGTCATTGGGGTAGGTTAGTGTAGGCTGTGAATAAGGTCCTTTCTGCTCCATTTGTTCTGTGAGCTGTGGCTTGTACATGCTGGCAATGACTTTAGGCTACATAAGTTTGAAACAGAACAAGCCAAACCCATGTTCGTCTCCTTCCCAGCAAATCTGTGGCCCTCAGACTGTTATAAGGCATTTCCGATGTTATGCTACTTTTTGTCTTTAGGTGTATGTTGGGATCTCCTTCTCTGGAACACTGCGTGTAGTTCAGCTTTATTTCAATAATTGCAATGAACATTTTGGCCAAGGTGGAGGAACGTATACTGGCCGGAGATTCCCCCTTGGGGGCTAATTGTTGGGTGCCTTTTGGGAGAGCATTAGGATGTTAAAAACCATAATCAATGAGGATAAACTTAAAGGCCAGAGGAATGGATTGTGATGAGGTGAGGGAAAGAGAAAGACTGGGGGTGACTTAAACAGGGCCATGATTGGTATGAGGATTACAAAGCTTTGGGTTGACAGTTTATTCTCTCTAATGATCTCCAGTCATTTACTGTTTGTTTTTCTAGCTTTTTTCTTTTGCTTTCTTAAATGTAGATGTCAGGCAGCTTCCTGTTCTTAGCCTGTTGACTGTTTTGGCAAGCCCTAGCTTAAATCAGTGGGACAAATTTAAACCTGGCAGTTCTCTTGCACTTCGTGTCTCAGAACATTTATTTATGATATAGCACCCAAAACCTGTTGTATTGAAACGGGCAAATGTTAAAGATTTTTTAGCAACTGTATGATTTGGAACAGTTTTGCTGTGTGCTGGTGAATGCCTCTTTTGTAGATTTTGATAGTTTGACAGTCCTGAGCTGATATTTTTCTTCCAAAGTGGCTACCATGAAGAAAGCCCCTCAGGGACATGCGACTACTGTAGACTTTCAGAAAGCAATGTTGTGCTTGATTAAGTTTAGACAGATGATGGAGTGATATAGTAAAATCATTTCTGTTAAGGCATAATATAACACAGAATGCAATGTAGTACCATTGGGACTTATAAAAATGAAATACTAAAGAAAACCCATGCCCCTATATGTAGCTTTCAGCAGCAGAAATGCAATAGATGTAATTTAGTTGTGTGGTGCTGGAAACATAATATTGATTTACCATGAATCAAGAGAAATAGCTTGTACCTTGCCTGGCTCTATAGATTGCAGCAATCTTGGTCAAACGTGTTACCTAGAAATGGTACTGTAAGAGAATTCCTTCTTTTTGATAGCAATGGGAAGGCGATTGTAGCCAGGTAAAAAAATCCAGTTACACGTCTAAACGGGGAGCTGAGAGGTGCTTCCTGTGCTGTTGCTGGGAACTGCCAATCTTCCATGTACTTAACTCATACTTTTTGAAAGTAATGATTTCTTTAAAGCTAGGCCTCACATAACTTGCGTAAAATTGAAGGCAGTGGAATGAGAGGGGGCTGGAGTAGAACTTGCCTTGCAGTACTTGCACAGATAATTTCATCTTTTTGTGTAGTGTTTGTGTACCACAAGATAACAGTATTTTTTCTGTTAAAAAAGGGGGTTGGAACTAGATGATCTCAAGGTCCTTTCCAACCCTAGCTATTCTATGATTCTATGATTTGAGGTGAAGTTGAGGACTTCAGGGAAGGTTGGTCTGGTTACTGTGTGGTGTGTATCTTTGTTCTATTTTTGAGTTCTTTTTGAGAGGCAATGGTTCTCTCGGTCTTTACTAGGTGATTTACTGGATGAAGTGATTTCCATTCCTTGCTTGTGAGTTGTTTTTTTTTGGCAGACAATATAATGCTAACAAACATTTTACTAACTTCACCTTTCAAGCAGAAACGGTGTTTTCATATGGTTTAGGAGGTTGGTGTATGGCTTTCGTTCACTTAATCCTCAGGTGTCCTAGTTTCTTGCTGAAATACAATGAATTTGTTGTTGAGACAAACATAGACACTGATATTTAAAAGAAAGCAGTCTAGTATTGATGTCTTAGGTTCTTGAAAATAATTTCTTTGGTCTCTTTAAGTGCTGATCACTACTACCAGGTAAAAAGTATTTCAAGAAATGACTACTTTTTATTTTACTTCTGAACTGACAAAAATCTCCAATTGTAGGCAAATCAAAGCCTTCTCACAAGAGGGCTTTGCCTCCCTTTGTTATTCCTCGTTTATCTTTAAGCCAGTGTGCAGGTCTTAGTTGTTCTGCAGGTGAAGTCAAATGACTTTGCAGAGCTGTGCATGTTGTATAATGGGACTCGAAAGGAGGCTTTAAGTTTCTTCTGTTTTCTGAAAACTTTGGAGTTTAACAACAATCATTTCAATATTCTCTACTTCTCTTTCAGTAAGCGAGCTTGATTAATGCTGCTAAATTAATGGCAGCAGGGTGCATTGTGCAAATGAAACCTGACCACTTTAGAGGAGATGTGATGTTTTAAATGGAATGGCTGCATTTATTCCCCCCCACCCCCATCTAGCACACTCAATTTCTCCCCAAGTATTCTTGGTGAAGAATTAGTGCTTCTAAAGGCCTATGAGGCAGATTTGAGAAAGCATTAGAATAATACCTTTCGGTATTTCAAGAGCCCCCTGCTCTTCTACAGAGAGAAATTAATACAGCAAGCTATTTAGCAGTAAAAATAAGAATAGGCTGCCTTTGTACGTAGGTTCAACTTTTGGTTCTTTGCTGAGTGTTTTTATGGAACTGGTTGGTTTGACTTTATTTTATAGAAAGGAAGAAATTAATGGGGTTTGTTTTCATGTACCAATGACTGGCATAAATATACAGTCTTGTGTGGAACAAGTTGCTGTTAGGATGGGGAAGGACGAGTGACCCAAATTGTATGTGAAAGCTGCAAGTGGTCTGACAGTTTGAGGTGCTGAGTCAGTTCAAACAGACCTCTCAAAGCAATGAAATTCCTATTTGTGTGGGAAGCAGGTTTAGGGACTGTATTCTGCTACACAAATACAAGGGGGGGAAAAACCACTTCTCAACTGCTGAAATGAATGGGGGTTCTTTCTTAAATGTCAGCCATGTCCCACATTCTCTGCCACTTTTGTCTTGTATATGTGTTAATTTTGAAAGAGCAAAACCAGAATAAAATCCTTCTATTAGTGTAACAGATAGTGACTGATAGTTGGTGTTGTGGCTAGAAATTGTTTTTTACGCACAATATTTTGGAACAGTTCGAGCAATATGGGCTTTTACCTAATGTGCCTCTCTTAAAATCTTGTTTCTAGTCTCTCACAAGTCTTTCAGCCATACAAACAGATAGAATTGGACATGATATCTTTTTTGATCTGTTTCAAATAACATTCACTTTACTGTTAAATAATTATTGCTCTTCTCTCTCCCCCCCACCCCGAATCTTCCATTTAGTATTTGTGTAGTTCTAAAATGCTTTGAAACAGCCAAAGACCACATGGAAACAGAGGATGAAAAAGGATGCAGGCAAAGTATAAAAAAGTATCTGTAAATATATTTTAAGTTGTAGCAAAAGACTGTGCGTAATTTCATGAATGGAATAAACATTTTTCTAAACTGAAGGCATCTTAGAGACTTGTACTTGGAAAGCATAGACAAAGGAGTCAAAGTAACTAAAGATCATAATATTTTGACCTAGATTTTGGCATATGTAACTCTAAGATGGAGTACAGTACTTTGGTCTTCTAATGTGTGTAGCATTAAAAAATAGCTACATGTTTGAACCAATTTTTCAGTACTTGCTGGGTGATATCAGAGCTCTGTAAAGCAACGGAAAATTAAGGAGGTAGGAAGGTGAATACCAAAAGCCATGAGGAAAGCTGTTGAAATTGTAAGAACCCAGAAGAACACTTGAAGACCAGAGTCTCTCAGGGCCTTCACACCTGAATCTTTATGCACAGCGATGATTCTCTTGTTACACTGAAATGAGTTCTTGCGTCAATGGTAGGTAAATTGAGCACTTTGAAATCTCAAATGAAAAAAGATATCTGTCAGAATCTGCTAAGCAGTGTTTGCCTTTATAAACTGAGCGGGAAACAAAGCCAGTGAAACCCAAATGAAAACCTAGCAAATTTGAAAGCAGTTAACTTTAGATTTAACAGTACTTAGAGGTTATTCACCATTACCACTGTGAAATAAGCTGATAGGTTATTGAATTGTTGTGTTTGGGGAAAAAAGACTCTAGAAATAATACACTCAACTGCTAAAATCAGGCAGCCTAAACCAAATGTTTTTAGACTTGAATTATCAAGTAGCTGTCAAGTTCTTAGGGAAAAGCACAGAACTAAAATGCATGGGAAACTCCTAGATGGGAACAAATAGAATGCAACATCCAAATCATTGTGTAAGCTTATTTGAGAGAAATACTGAAGGGATTGCTTTGGAAATATGTTCCTTGTCTTTTAGTTGCCCCATCAGAGAATAAGATGTAATTAATGGTTAAGTTTTATTTCCCATATTAAAATCAGTGTTTGGGTCTTGTAAATGCTTCCATAGACCATCTATTTATATTATCTTTCACCAGAGACTTGGTTTCAAATGCATGTTATGAATGAAAGGCTGCAGTAAATGTGGATATTCTCTCTTTTGAACATTTCTGGAAGCAAATCTTATTTTACTGCTTTAATATGTTTGAAGTCTAAATTAATCTTACACCTAGATTAGCATTACTGGGATGTGATAATGGATTAAGTACTGATCTTTTTTGCCCCCTGTTTCATCAGCTGCTTTGTTCTGCAGGAGTGGTAATTGCTTTGGAATGGAAATCTTCAAATAGTATTTCAGTTGATAAAGATTTGTGCAATATCCATGCAGGTATTCTTTTGCATTAAAAAGGATTTTTCTACTATTTATTTTGACACATGTTAAATAGTGTAAGAGATATCAGAATGTGAATCATAATTCCTTAAAGAACTCATGTAATAGCTGTATCAGTAGTCTTGCAGAAATAAAATCAGAACATGGAGATCAGCTCATGGAAATTTTAAGCTTAAAAATATGAGTATCAAGTAAGAAATAGAACATTTATCAAACAGTAGACCTAATGCCTCAGGACTGACTATATATGAAGTAGAATTATCATGAGGGGACGATGTACAGCATTAGCACAACAAGAAAAGTACAAACAGAAGTACTAACATTAGCAGAAAAGCGGTAACGTTACTAATGTGAATAAGGTCTCCTATTTTTGATCCAGGTAAAAATTCGTCTATGCTATTTTGGTCTGGACGATTAAAGACATAGCTGCAAATTTGATGGAATTCCAACCCCAGAACAAATAGGAACAGAAGTCAGCTTTCAACATCAAATGAATTCACCAGAGCAGGCGAGTGTTAAGAAAGTTAATGAAGATAATGTAAGTAAGGCTTGTAACGGACTTGTAGCTGTGCATGTGGCTAGTAGCTACTGCATCTGACTGGGATGTGGCAGCTTTGTGTCCTGTCCTTACCCGATCACTTGCAATAATTTGACCATGGCCTGGTTTGCAGGCAGTTTGGGAAGTAACTGACAAACAAGACCATTTATACTGTTCCTCAAGGACAATCTCAAAACAATAGGAAGAACTTTATTGCAATTTGTGAGGGCAGCCAATATGCCACTGGGATTATTGTAGTAATTCCTGGTTACAGGTAAGAGATTAGAAGTCCACTGACAGCAAAGTATTGAATGAGAACATTTACTAAACACGATTTGAACTTCCAACAGAGAAAAATATTGCAGAGGACAAAATTGGGAAAACCTGCCCACCAGTGATACAATTTTACAAGAAATTGATTTTTTGACATGGGAGGTTCTGTTCACAAGACAATGACAAGCTAATAGTGAAAGAACAGCCCGATCGACTCCCTTTGTCCCCTGGTGGTGCGCAAAGTCGAACTTCTTCCAAAGTACATAAAATTTCAATCTTTACAAGTAATACAAGATGCTGATGCATGAACAACGCTGCCAGCAATCACTGCTAGGAGATCTGAAATAATCCTTTCTCAGTTTATAAAGCTTGCATCTTCACCTCCAGAAGTTGATCAGGAGAGGGCTGTCACTCTCCTTTTATTGCAGTATTAATGGTGGAGATTAATCAACTGGTGTGTTTCCAAAGTCCATATCATAAGTATATGAAATTTAATAGCCAAGTCATAATGAAAGTAAATACTTTCATTGATTAGCATAAAGGTGCTCTTTTCTTTTTCAGTGGTGAAAGCCTTATTGTTCAGAGGTGCAAAACCCTGAAATGACAGCTCACGATAGTTGCTGGGATGGAAGGCAAATGAGAAAACCTTTGGATTCTTGGTAGCTCTTTCTTCTCCTGGAAAAAAATCCTGATCCGCAGTGTCTTCGTCAGCAGTTTGATTCCTGCTCCTGGAGTGCATTCTCTTGTGGTGGTGACTTTAGCTCCATCCATCCCAAACATCACATTTGTGGCTTAAAAAGTATTTCAGCTGAGACGTCAGTGTATCAGCAGCAGACAGATCCTTCTGTAGTCTTCACTTGCTGAAATATGAGGCTGATAGTCTTGCAGCTAACCTCTCATGAGGTGGCTTGTAGCGCAGTGTACTAAGAGGCTGGAGTAGAAAGCCAAAAATCCTGTATGAAACTAGAGGGGATTCACTGAAGATGAGCCACAAAACAAACAACAAAGTGTCCCCATAGGGAACAGCAGTGGCAGCCGTAAAATCAGACAATAAAGGGATCCTACCATCAGGGCTAAAAAGCAAAAAGCAATTAATCCTGCCCAGAGAATCAAACTAAGCAGAAAACAAAAAGCAAACAGGCTTAGTGCAGAGAAACACAGGCACAGAGCAGCAGCCATGTTGCCACTAAAAAAATCCTGTCCTTAAGCAGATTAGGAAAATTCCTCTTGTGCTAAGCTTTCACAGCTTCCCTGCTATATATATATAGTAGGCTGGTTTTGAATGCCTCCATAAATTGCACGTCTAGAAAATGCATTCCAGAAACCTGTGGCTTTTAAGCCTTTAGTTTTCCAAAGACGCAAGTTGGGTTGTAAAAGAAGGTGTTACAAATAATACTGCAGTCTGTGCTGCATCACTGCATTGGAACAAAATTTGCTCTTCTGGTGTCTTTGAAGTTCTCACATGTACAAATGAAAATGTGTGAGCTTTCCATTTATCCCAAGAAACAGAATTTCTTTGTGTGTATAATCATATACACACATGTGTGTACATATATATATGTATGTATGGAATAATGTATAGACATTGTCCAGTTGTACCTCTTTAGGACCACAGAGAATGTCATTACTTCATAATCTGTATTGCTGCTGTTTTAGAAACGTGGTCTTCTGAAAATGAGAAACTTTTAATTTCCATTTCCAGCACATCTACATGCATCCATTTGTATCATTTCTTGTGCCAGCATTGTCCTTTGTTCTGAGTAGCTTCCCTTTCATGGAAATTCTCACTTGAATTTTACTCAGTGGATGCAAGAGACTGTCCTCACCGTAGCTAAAGACTACTTCTGCTGGAGTCTGAATTTGAGTATTCATTTCTTTTAGATGAACTATGGAGATGCTCCTTGCTGAACTATTGAAGGCACTGCTCAGTGCCTCTACTGTCACACTTGCAGGGCTTTGAAGCTACCTCTCTTTTGGCTACAAGGACAAGTTATTTCTTGTCTTCTGAAAACTTGTTCCTTAAGTTGGTGTTTGGGAACTTTTTCTAGTTTCAGGCTCAAGTATCTATTACATAGGAAAATGAATTTTAAGAATAGTAGCAAGCTGTCTCGGTTATGAGTCTGGGATTTGTCTTTGTGAATGACATGACCAGAACCAGACATGGCATCATAGCCGCTGATGTGTTTCTGATTGAGCTAATGGCATTATAATAATTTCCATATTATGTTCTATCCTGTTCTTGATGCTGCCCTAACAGCTTATTTGCCTTTTTCTCCAGATTACAGCTGTACATTGTCTTCAATTCACCGTCATAGTTTCTCCCTATCCTTTCTGGAATTAGTACTAATTTGGCCTTACGTGGGTCTATGAGTAGTTAGTTGTGTGTATATTGATTCTGGCATTGTGTTGACCACTCACCTAATAAATTCCTCACACTGCAAGGGGTTTTACGCAATTCGGTCTTACGCAGTATCTGCTAATATGCTGTATGCTGGAGTTACTGGAAAATCTGATGGTCTCCCATCTAACTTTTTGCTCTAATAAAATTACTTGTGATATTTCTGCATTTGTTTTGTTTTTACTTCTGTAAGGTGTTTCACGTGCCTAAAAAATACCCAGGTTTCTGTCTGAGCATGTGGGATACTGAGAATTCTTAGCCTATTCAGAGCTGCAGGAGTACAAGTAATAGAATTTTCTAATTTGTAAAGTGGAGAGGGGACAACAAAAACATTGTTTGTCTTCAGCAAAGAGAGAGAATGCCTAATATCAGTGTTAATAAAACCCAAGCCAACACACAGACCCAACAAACAGCAAACCAAATGTGCTTTGGGTTATATCTAACCTATTTGTAATTTGCTTAATGAAAGTAGAATATGGTAAGAAGAAAGTAATCATAGTCACTTACTTTAGAAGTTTAACTAATATTACCTTTTAATACTTAGCACATTTTAAACACAAGATACAAGTGAAAATCTAGCATCTAAGTGAAGGGTTCTCCAGTATTGCAGAGAATGCAGTGAACATGATAATGTAGTCAGGGAGCAGGCCTTTAACATGTTCATGTGGTTCAGGTTGCTCCTAGCACTAAGAACAGGTTTGCTCTTTTAAGCTGAAAGTAGCTGAACTGGACCAACTTAGTAAAGAGACTCATAGATACGACCTACAGACACATAATAGGGTGCTCCCATCAGAACTGTGGCAGCCTCTGTGCTATGGATGAGAATGTGCTTTTCAGGAAAAGAGGGAAACCTGCTGGGAAGCATGGACCCAATCTTTGGGAAAGACCCACCTTCCAGCTGATGTCATGGTATCCTTCTGTACTGGGGAGGCTCCTGCAGCAGTGGTGATCCCTGAGGATAAAGAGAAGCTGATAGTGACAGTGGGATTCTGTTAGTAAATGCAGTTAAATGTATTTCTGAGGGAGGACGGTTGAGGAGGGATACTCTTGAGTCTGCCTTCAGGTTGCCAAGTGGAAAACTGAAATAAAAGATTTCTGTGATAATGTTCTCTGAAATACCTGCCAGCTCCATGTGTTAGAATTGATAGACAAGAGATTAGGAGCCCCCAAGTGAGAATGACATAATGGTGCAAAAAGAAGGGATTAGGTGTGATGGGAGCTGATCAGCCTTTTGGTACTGAATGCATCTGCCCAGGAGGAATGCACCGCAGTCAAGAGAGAATCATGCTGTGAGCATGAAAAATTAAAAAGAAGGTAGAAGACTGGATACAAATGCAGAATAGCATCTCTTCTTTTTGTTTAGACTGGTCTTTGAGAAAGTAATTATTTTATTACCTCCAAAATATTCTCCCTGTTGCTTATCCTATTGAGGCACTGGCCCAGTCTGTGTGGACAGCTGAAATCTACTCTCATGACTTAACTTTGCAGCTTCCCTAACCTTACTTAATGTTTCCTGATTATTGTCACTGTCCTGGACCTAAGAATTGGTAGCGCAGTCATGGAACTGTATTTTTTGCTATTACAGGCTGATTCCTGCTCAGAGAGATTCCACGATTCTTTTTTTCTGTCATATTTTTATCCTGGTAAACATGTACAGAGCCACTTCCCTGCCCATGCATCTTAATCCATCATTCCTGAAAAATAGATACTGACAACACTATTCCCTAGGTTATCCTCCTGTGGGTAGGTGTGTGGGATGCCCGTTACAGAGGATGGTTATTTGATGCCAAATATACTTCTGTTTTGTTTTTTTAGGCTTCTAGAATTAATGTGGAAGCACTTGTAAGTTCTGTTTTGGTCTATTGCTCAGTACTGCACATGGCAGGTAACTGGAATTCTAGGCAGATTAATTTCCCTTTTCCCCTGTTTTCCTGTTATATCATTTATTTGCCCTTGGCTTTTTGAGCCCTTTTTTGCTCCCTACATTTCTTAGGCTCCAGAGACTTACCTTGATATGAATACCTGAAACTATGAAGGTAAAAGCCTCTTAGGTATGAAGGAAACCACAGATAGAGATTTTCAGACAGTACAATGGACTTAATTTCCCACTTTTTCCATTGAAATTAATGGAAATTTGTTCAGCGAGGTCCCTATATTGTTTTGAAATACTATCTTTTTTGTCAGTCATTTGCTTTATCAATTTCATATCCTGTTCATAAGCTCTCTAGGACTGAACAGGCTATTTAAGCATACTGAAATTGGCAAAACTTGAAATACTAAGACTAGAAATAAGGTTTAGCACTCTTCAGTAGGTATCATACTAATAATTCTTTCCAGGTTTTATAGTACAGGTTCCTAGAATCAGCACACATTTAAATGCTCTGGTTACATCTGCATTTAATATTAAACTTGGGTAGAGAGGCTTATAAATATTCCATTAGAATACTGGGAAAATGAAAAGAATATTTTAGTCATCTGTAATGTCTAGTATTGATTTTTAAATAACTAGGCATAATGTCTATTGATTTTAATTTTTTGTTAAGCAAGTTGTACAGTGCAATTTAAGCAGACCAGGCATAAATGCTGGCTAACGTCTCACAGCTTCAGGTGGGGGTGGGAGTGTGATTAGAGTTGCTTTACCTCCAGCTGAAAAATATTCCAACACCATGTTAACAAAGCAGTGCACTTTCCCAGGGGCTCATCTCCTAGTAAGACAGCAGACTTACATCTGAAAAACTGCTTTGGCTCTGAAGACATGTATTTTTTTGGCCAAACCTCTGATAGTTCTTGTCTCTGCGTGAGCCATCTCAGTATTTTTCTTAGATAAATGTCAAGCTGATGTTAGAGTTTGTTTCAAAGATAAATACTTGTATGAAAATAAATGATGGGCAGAAAAAATCATAGTCTGATTCATTATTTGATAGTGGTGAATTAATAACAGTGCAAACCCCCCCCCCCCGAATGTTACCTGTGACTTGGTTTTTTTAATCATATAAGTGAGAAATGACCATTTAAGGTGTTAAGTCTGTCACTTAGCATATAAGTAAATCTGCAGTAACCCCAGAAGCTGCACTGGGATTACGTATGTCACTTAAGTCCCCCTATCCAGTCATCTGTAATTTCTGGACCAGATGGTGGTTTTGCTTTCTGATGTTAAAATTATGAATTCAGCAAAGTCTGTATTAAAAATAAACCCTTAAATCCTAAAAGTTTCTGTCTGAAGATGTATCTGTCCTCTTACGTCAACTGAAATGCTTAAAATGCGGTGGTGAATTTGGTGTAATGTTTTAGCCCCAAGAATAGGATCTAAGTGGAACCCAATTTAAATGGAAAGATGGAATCACCATCTTTCCTTTTCCTCCCTTCACTTCTAGTTTGTGAGAAATTGAAAATACGGTAAAAGCTTTGAACTTGTTGCAGTCAGAGTATGTTGGAACTATTTTACCAATTTCTAAACTGTTTTATTGACATGAAAAACATCATTTGTCACAGAATAAAAGTTTAGAGGAGAATTAACAAAATTCAGTTTTTGTGTATGCAGTGAATGATTTTACAGGAACACTTTAATTCTTTTAATAAGCCTTGCTTCTGGCTGCTGAAGTTGCACTTCCCTCGTGAGAATTTGGTGAGCACCAATACAGTGTTGTAGCACTGGCTGAGAGAAAACATTAATGTCTGAATATGGATTAATGAGTTAAATGTCTAATAAAAAAATAAACCAAGGATTTTCTTATGGAGAAGACAACTTACACCAAAGAGCATATAGGTAGGAGGTTGCTGTTAGAAAGTTAAATCTAGGGTGTTTCTTTGCAACCCATTTAGGTTATCTCTTCACAGATGGTCAGTGAACTTCTATCTTTTTATTTGGTTCCTCTCAAAAATGCAGACTGGTCTGTGCAAACTCTCATAAGAATTTCGTTCTCATTTGCGAGCATCACAGAACTGTTACAACATCTGCAACAAATACCCTTTGTATAAAATGTCCTCTAACATCTATGGAAAGGACACCAAAATTGTAAATTCTACCCTGAGAAAAGCTGTTGAATCAGGGTTGATTGTTAATGAAGTGAGATAGGCAAAAGAAGATTGGAACCACATTTAAAGAACAACAGTGAGAAAGCTTGTACAGAGGTTTCTAGGTGCTTGCACCGCTTCTGTACTTGATTGTTTTGATGCCCTAAAAATTTGCCTGTTATGTGGTTTACACTCTACATGTTGCTTCTTCTTTCCAGTATCTATAACTTTCGTAGGTTTTATGAAGTGTGTGTCAGAGAAACATGGACTTTGGTCTGGTGGTCTAGTTCTCCTATAGTACATTAAAGACTTCGAGTTAAAAATACTGTATTAAAGGCTTTTGATTCCCAGAAGTCATTGTGAGCTGAATGCTTTAACCATGCATGGAATTGAGCCAGGAGGTGTGAACAAGGTCATTGATTAGACTAGTTGTTGTGAGATCTCTCAGGTTCAGGAAGAGCCCCTTCCCAAATCCTCTTTGGAGGACTCATCAGTGATAATTTCTGATGAATTTGCATGTTGTTCATCAACTTCAGAAGTTTCTTCTGTACCCATAAGAACTAATTGGAATATACCTCAAAATCTGCCTTTGAAGCTAACACCTGAATGGAAAACTTGCAGTTTCTTCCCAAAGGCGTAGAGGATGAAGAGAGCTGTGTGCTTGATGGTATGGAAGCATAATGACGGTACAGACAGTCCTGAGTACTTGAGAAGCTTTTCCTGGTGATGAAGTCAGTGTTTGTTCTAATTTGAAGTATGGTAAAGGACAGAAGACAGAAGTTTTAGAGATTGATGAATATCTTTTGTCTTCGTATCTTTTCAAGGGAGTTCATATCTATAATTTAAATGCAACAGAAAGAAAATCTTAGCCAGAACATGTCCTTGTAATAGAATCAGCTGTTTCTGTCAGTCCATTACAGAGCACACTAATCGCCCATCAGTACTAAAAGTCATTAGGCACAGTCTGCAGTTTCTCAAATCTGTGCTTTGGGAGTGAGTGCCTGTGTTTTACCAGTACTTTAATTGGGGATGAATTTTCCTTTACTCTGAAACAGATCTCTTGGCACCAAGTAGAGTCTGAATTATCCAACTGCATTAAATGTAAGGTTGTTCAGAAATAAATCTATGAAAGATGTTTAGATGGTATCACATGCTTTTTCATATGAGAAATCTTAGTGATCCAAAACCCTTAGTTCACTTGACATTTGGGCGATTTAAGATATACCTGAAGGACAGGACTGGATGTGGTTCTTTAAAAACATGCCCAGGAATGAGGTCAGTCAGTGCTTATGGTTCCCAGCTCTGTTGTCTTTCATTTTGAAAGCAACAGATGTTGCTTTCTTGAGATGTGTTCTGCTTCCTCTCTAAGCCTGAAGATTGTTTTGCGTACACCAGTATAAAACTCTCACCACACTTGATCTCTAAATTCATCTTGGGTTTGGCCTAGTACCAGTTTCCCATGTGGATTCCACCTCAGAGCACTCTCACATGTCAACATGGCAGGCAGTGTTGTTCCCTTGAAATTAAGGTAGTCCAAGAATTAGGGTAAAGTGGGTGGTTATTACAGTCATAACTTGCCAAAATGGAGAGGACTGTTTAATTGCCCCTCTTCTTTTTGTGTTTGTGTCTTTATGGTTAGTTTAAACAAGCAAATAAAATACCTATTTGAAAGTACGTGTGAAAGAGATGCTAGGAGAGCATGTTTCAATTTAATGTTTGTTTTTCACTGAAAATATTGTTTTCCAGAACTAATCATAAAAAGGGAGTTGTAGAAATACTTTGTGTTGTAACCCTGAAATGAGTCACACTAAGTGTGACTTGCATCCCTTGTATTTCGAGGGATGAATGTCTTCCTGTACACATAATACAAATATAAACTTTCTGTAGTTATTTGCTTTTGTTGTAAAAAATATCTATTGTCTGGGAATAAAGCAAAAAAGCCCTTTCTTTCCTCACTTCTGTCAAGGTTTTACATTTCAGTTTGGCTGCAGTTTGGAGCCCAGCAGACATGAGCAGTATCAGAGACCATCCACTTTTGAGGCCAAAAAGCAAATTCTGTGTCTGCTTACAAAGATGTAAATCCTGGCTGGCATCTGCTTATTCCAAGTTTTCACATGGTGCTCAGCATGTGGATTTCTTCATTAAGTGGATGATGGCCTTTAACTCTTCCTTTGCAAAAAAACAATGAGAAAACCCTTTGCCTGTCCTTCCTTCCCTGCTTGGGTTGGGCAGCAGTGATTTGAGAGGGGCAAGCTGAAGTGCCTCATGTAGATTAGCTAAGCAATGAAAAATTACATCTCCTTGTTCTGTAAATAATGTCCAGTCAGAGCAGATGTAATTAACTGCAGAACTTAATGGATGCCTCGTGAGGTTACAGATGCTATCAGTCATAAACTAGATGAAGGCAAGAGAGCTTTATACGCTTGGAATTCCTTTTAGGACTAATTACTAAATATCTTTAAAATTGATTGCTTATGCTTTCAATTTCTGAGAGTGTTTTCACATGACGTATGTGGAATGGACTTGCTGCAGCTTTAGGGGAGGATGGGAGGCACCTCCACTGTTGAGGCTTTTTGAGGAACTAGAAGGTTTCTCTTCCCTAGAACTTTCTCCCAGACCCCTATTATTGGGAAACCTGGACTTATTTCAGGGGTTGCCAGGCCATCCAGGGAGACTGCTCAGACGCAGATTTTCTTCTTATCTAAATTAGTTTACAATTATAAAGATAAAATTCTGTTGATGTGTCAGAAGTCCTAGCCTAACAACTGCAAAGCAATTGGAGACATGCAGCGTGCCTCTCAAAAACAACCACCAGAGCTTAATTTCTGCCTCTCTGCTTCCAAATACTTTACAAGTGGGGGGTTGGTGAGAAACCAACCTGACAAAACAAACAGAACCCTCTGGACCTTTGGACTGTTGCGAGATACCTGCTGCTGCTGATAATATTGAGCTGACCAAGTACCTTTTCTTGTTTCAGCTACAATGTTGGACATTGTCTCCAACAATGCATTCCAACACATATTGACCCAAACTCACCAAAATGATGCTGGACTTGATTATTCAGTTTAAAATTCATTAAAGACTGACTAAAGAGTTTTGTAAATAAAATGGGTGCTCAGGTAGCCTTGATGTCAGCTGTCAGTTCTTTCAGGAGCAACCTTTTAAGGAGTAGATGTGTGTATAGGAGAAATGACAACTGACTTAATCATAGATTAATATTAGTGCAAGCCAACAAGGGAGAGAATAAACCAGGATTTGTTTATTTGTCATGCTCTTGGCATTTTTAGCAGCTGTGACACTTTCCTTGTGATTGTTGCATGCCCAGTCTTGAAGGAATTTTTGGTGCAAGTCAAGACAGAGGCATTTGAAGAGCGGTTTCTAACAATAGCGTTCCAGCTGCAGTCCTGGGTGTCTCCACGATGACTCCCTTTGCTGCATTCTCCAGAATTCTGTAGAACGTGACCTTCTGACTTACATTTCTGAAACTGGTGCAGCCTGGCAAAATGAAAGAGAATGTGAAACAGTTGCCCCCATTATTTTGGGTGACTGTTCAGTGCTGGGCAGGGTTTTTGACACATGGGGTGGATCAGTAATGTGCTTCATGGCCTTGAAAAACCAGAATTAGGTAATGCGAAAGATGAATGAGCTGTCTGAGCTGTGTGCTTTATTCCTCTCAATATTCCCTCTCCCTTAGGCTAATTTGTGCAAAAATATAATACATGTAAGGAAGATTTGGGACATTTATTAAGGGTGTTATTGCTCAGGTTTTGAAGTATAACCTGCCTTTTATTTACAGAGGACTACCATGCATCTTGCTGCTTATTTCATTGATCCACACGCACCTTTTGGGTAGCTGTTATTGTTCGTTTCAGGGAATAAGTTATCATAATGGTCTTCTGAAGCCACTCTGCTCTTGGAATTCATGAGTTGTCTGTTACGAGAGCAAATTCACATTTTTCCTTCTGTTCTGCTGTTTTTCCTGTGCTGCTGCACCACATCTAGGACTCTGGGTTGGCAAATTCAAGCTGTAATCTTTACATTTTCCTGCAAATGAAATGACATCTTCAGAACATCATCTTTTATGTGCTACCTGTCGTTCAAATATGTTTAGCGAGTGTATTTGAAGAGGGCTGCTGCTAAAGGGGTTTTTCTTTCAGCCCTGAGGAAAAAACCAAATCAGTAAGTTAGTTTGCTGATGTCTAAGTGTTGACCAGCTGAGTTGCTGTACCTGCTGTTCTTGATGTGGCCAGGGTTCCCAGAGGTTGTTTTTAATTTGCAGAAACCATTCACCGTTTAACCTCGTGTGAAAAGCTTGGAATCAACTATGAAACCAGCTATTTTCCTCACTATGAAAAGAAAGAGACTGCTGCTTGACTGATAGCATGAAATTAGAGTGACCCTGTGCTCTTGATCCCAAAAAACCCAGAGACAGGAATGAATCCTGTGGAGGAAATGAGACTTGGAGAATTGCAAGTCATTTCATTGCTCTGGCTTGTGAGGGATGTGCATGTACCACCCTGCCCTTGGCTGCAGACACCTACTCCTTGCCTAATCTGTATCTCAGCTGTGGCAGCTGGTTTATTCCTGGGGTTGGGTAACTCTCCATTCACCCACTTGGGAATGTGGTTTGCATGCATCAGTTTGATTGTCACCTGCCTATCCAAGCCATGATGTGTACTTCCAGTGGTGTTTGTTACCACAAGTGGATTCAGTTTGGCCTATGGTGTACTGTGTAATGTCATATTTTGGGCTTGAAAACATGATGTAATGTTCAAAATATGGAGTAGACATTTCAGCTTCCTAAAATACATATATGTGGGAGTGGGCACTGAAACTATAATGAGGAAAGCGGGAATTCTTGTCTGTTTTGAGATGTATTCTGGAATTATTTTAGGTCAAGTAACCAATATCCTAAATCTTATGGAAAGCCCTGAGGTTAAGTGATACAAAAGGTTAATGGGCAACTTCTGGAGGCATATATTCTTGACAGGTTAATGCACAGATGTGACCTGGATCCTTAGCTTTGCCTACAAAGGACGAACATTGTGTTTTCCAGACGAGAGGGAAAATAATTTGCTGTGTTTGAGAATTTTGCTTAGAGTTTAAAGGGCTTTTAGCTTTATTTTCTTCTGCAGTAATATAATTTGAAATAAATCCAAAGGATTTATTTTATTTTTTGCTGGCTAATATGGGATTTCTAAGCTAAAGAGAAGTGAGAGGCCAAAAGATGCTAAAAACATTAAATGCATCATTGGGTGTTTCATGACCTGTGGGTTTGAAGTCTGATATAAACTGATTATTTAGAAAAATAGGGTTGCCTCTTGGTTAAGCAGCTGAGGTTTCTTTCCCCATTTGGATTTATATGTTAATGTACTTTGCAAATTACATTTTTACTGCATGTAACTTGTGTTGAGGTAGAGAACTAATCCAAATAATACATGTAATTTGCTTTGAACTTGTAATATATTTAGGGTAACACAGGGTGAACAGGTACACCGTTAACTCTTCTAGTGCTACACACACATTGTCCTGAAGGTTCTAGCACCCTGTGACCATGAAAGTGAGATGAGATTCCTTAGGAAAGTGCAGTTCCAGGCAGTTTGGCTGGTACTGGGAATGTGGGGAGGTGCACTGGGTCTGAGCTATCCATGGCAATTCAGGATTTGTGTGATTGCAGGCATAAATTCTGTACAGTGTGGGGGAAGGCCTGGGAATTAAACTCAGTGTCCTCTCAATATTGTGAATGGCATTTGCAAGAGCTTGGGTATGCATTTTCTGTATTTTAAGCATCTCTGTAGCTAAGCAGATGATCTAACAGTATGATCCTGAATTTAGTTTCTAAAGAGCCAGTAAGTTATAAAAAATATCTGTAGCATTTACATAGGTTAAGCTGACATTCAATACAGATATGGTTTTAGTGGTGGTATTTAAAATCCTTTGCTGATGAGTCTGGGAAACAAGTTCAGATGTGATAATTTCCAGAGAGAGAAATGAAGAAATACCATTTTTAATAACCAAAGAGGAAAATTTATTTTTCTTGACAGATTCTGATAGGAGAAAGAGAAGCTTAATGTGGGGTGGGTAGTTCTTTTTTTTAATCACCATGAAAAATTCCCTCCTGTTAATCTGATGGATGGGTTACAGTTTGTCCTTGCATGGCCAGGTTGTATTTTCCATCAGAACTGGAGATTCCAACCCTCATTATATCATTTCTGTAATGCAAATGGTTATGTATAGAACGAGATTTAATTAATCCCCTGCTGGTTGGTAGCATACCCTAAAGCCAAACAGAGCCAGCAAAGGAAGAGTAGTAAAACACGAGTGCTTGGTACCAGGTCACTGACTGTCAGTGGAGTTTCATCATCTGTGAAATATTAACTTATGAACTGAGATGTATTTACTGTTGCAGCTGTAAAAATATTTGTCTGTTGTCCCAACTGGTATGATAGTGAGCACCTTGCAAGAGAGCCAAGGTCAAAGGCAGTCTCAGGAATCGTGCTGCCTGCTCTGGCACAAGTATGCAACATCCTGAGTGTAGCGATGGTTCTCACTTTAATTTGAAAGGCCTAGGTTTAAGCTGCCGTCAGTGCAGACTCCAGCATCCAACTTTGCCTGTGGGTCTGTGCCATATGTGCAGCTACATATTCAAGGACAAATTGCAAGACTGAGAGAAAGTGACAATTTTGAGTGATGGGCTCCTGGTTTCTTGACACTTTTATAATGTAACATTATCTATTTAAAAGATATGGGCTGTATTGTAGGTCAATGAACGAATAGATTTCCAGGCTTCCATTTCATATTGTGTGCCTATATGTATGCAAAAAGGCAGCAGTCTTACTGCTGCCTGAAACACTTCTGTTTTCAGATGCAGTTTCTGTACATGAAAGATGACAATAGAATAAATTTGCAATATCTGTGTGCTAAACAATATATTATGGAAACAGAAAAGTGACCCTTAAAATGACCAATGTATCTTCTCTTCTAGCTTCCTTGCTGCCTCAGAAATGATAGTGAGGATCCAGTCCTATTGTGAAACCTGAATTGTAGCATGTTACAGTGTCCAACTGATTTTATATCTCCATAGTCTGAGATGATAAAATTAAAAGGAAACAAGCACAAGGAACTGTTTTGAAGGAGGGTGTTTGAACCAGCTTTGTGTGGACTCCATGATGCTGAGTTTCTTTCCCAAGGCTCAGTTTTTAACTAGTTGTCTGAAAATCTGCTGCTTCTTTTGTCATGTAGAGATCAAGTCGCATGTTTAATAATTATGCCTTGAAATATGGAACTGATACAAAAAATTAACTTTCAGAACAGTCTGTTCATGTCACTTCAGTACTTCAAGATTTAATACACTTCTTGTTTCTTAGGGTCTGTGAAAGTAGTTTCTGCTTTCGAAAGTTCTGCATGAATAATGTGCAAAAATCTTTTAAAATGCTTTTATGCCATTTATTACTTCCTATAAATCCAGTATAAATGTAAGCCTGTCGTTTGAGGGTTATGTTGACCTAGAGAGCAGGTGGCATGGAGGCTGGCTGAAGTAATAATGGTAATATATAGAGGGCAACACAAGTGCTCGGGGAGGCAGATGTGCTGCTGAAAGAGGCAGTCTGAATCTTGCATGTTCATGTGGTGTTCTCTTCAGAAGGGGGGTCTTGAATGAAAAGTGTCCTTTAGGATAAACTAGCACATTTACTTAAAGGATTTCAGCTGCACCCTGTAAATAGTGCTTCAGACCAAGTAGTCACAGCTCAGTACTCTTTTATTAGTAACCTTACCTCTTAAAATGTGTTTTATTTTTTTGGGGTATATGGATATATAGTGCCAACCTCCTTCTGGAGTTGGTGAAAACCAGTCACATAACATCACGTCCTTCATCATTTGCTATCTAAAATGTTTACTATGAAACTGATTCTAAATGGAGCTTTACCTTTATAGGGTACTTGTGAAATGCCATTGAACTTCAGTGTTTCCCATAATTACTTGATCGGTGCTTTGACATTGCCCCAGTGTTTTTAGATGTAAGCTCTCGGTTGGCCCCATCACACACATTAAAGCGTGAAGCCATCTTAAGACCCAGCCGAGTCTCCACCCTGTGAGTGTATCGCTATCTCTGGGAAGCATTTTCATTGTCTGCTGTGTTCCCTGGAGGTGTGCAGTGTTCTCCTGACAGTGGAAATCCTCAAATAGGTACCCTGAAGTAGGTCACCCGTGCTGTCTGCAGTCTGCTCCTTCCTTGCTTCCGTCTCCAGGCATTTTCTTTCTTCTTCTTCCCTGGGGTGTAGCTTTTTTAGACACTGATGATTCAGGAAAAGCAAAGCTCATAATTACACTGCTCACAGTATTGTGGCTTCCAGTTCCAATGCTTTTGTACTGGCTCCACCATTCCTGGCCTGGTTTGGAGGATGATAGAAAGTGCTGTTCCCAGCCATGCTGTGGCAAGGTGGAAAAGGGCGAATAGGGTGCAGGCCTGGTGTTTCTCCATAGGACAGGAAAAGTGCTGCAGGAGTTGGGGCAGGGCTTGATGTACAGCTCACGGGGCTTTTCAAGGGGATTTTAAGACAAACACAAGATGAAGCGGAGTGGAACAACAGGTATAAACATTGATTGCTTTGATTGTGCTCTTTGTTGTCAAGACCACAAAGATATTAAATTTGAACTGCTGGGCATCGATTCCAGAGCTGCTCTGTGTTTGTCAGGGTGGAGGTGCAGAGTGAAACCGATCGCTACATGGGTAGAATAATATTTCAGGTGTATTGAGATGTCATCAGCTGGCACTTTTCTCCTTCCTGATGTGGAAACTCAGTTGATCACAGATTTCAAAAGATGATTTCAGGAACAAAGCCCAAGTGAGTCCTTCTTTTAACCTTGCACACAGTGAATCCTGAAGTAGCTACATTATAGGAAGTATTAAAGGTAATATTATTGTGCAAGTAAAACAAATGTACAGCAGAGGAACAGAAAAGGTTTGTCCACTCCTGTTACTGGACCACGATTCCTGTGGCGTATGTCTGTAAATCACAGTTACTGGACCTGTGCTTTTCAGTGGCTTTTCAGCCCTAATGACTAGAGCAAAGCTTGTAAAACTGAATCCTAAAAGCTCAAAAATAGAAGGTATAGAGATTTAAAGGTCACTGCTTTCCTTTTTCATCCATACTATTAAATTCCAGAGCTTTATACGTCCATTCTGAAGGGGTTTTGGGGCTGACTGTGTTGGAATAAACAGAAATACGCTGTTTGAATCGAAAAAGTACCCACTGCTAAGCACCTTTGTTATATCAGATCTTCTTTAAAGAGGGTAAATTAAATACATCTGCTGAGGTGCTGCAAGAGATACACATATATATAGAGATACAAAGAGTAGTATATAATAACTGTATATTACCTATATATCCATTTGCAGTGGCAAAAAGGTGTCACTGCTATGTAGACTTCACAGTTGGAAACTAATTCTTTCTAACAAACGGGAGTGGAAGAAGCACCTTTTAAGACTATAAACCACACAACCTGTTATAGATGCTAATGATTTATTATCTTCCATACTTGAAATGTTTTGATTAGATCTTGACAGGTTTGTCTGATGACAGGAATTTATTTCGTGATGCTGTAAGCTGTCAGGCTTGTGAGAATTCACACATGGAATTTGCTCAGTGCTGTTCAACTGCAAGGAAATTTCAAAGCGTAGGGAATTTGGAAATAATAACAGCATGGGTAGGATTTAATGATGTTCTAATATTTTTTTTAAGTTCTCGTAGCTGTAACTTTTTGGTAGCTTTGAAAAACTTTGCTAATGACCAGTATGTGACTTAACAGACCATTGGCAGGTTGTCATTCACACTGTTAATCATGTCAGCACGTCACCATCACTAAATACGGAAAAGAGATCGCTGGATATTATGGATTTGTTCTTCTATTGACTACTGTCAATGTTCGGGGGGGCGGGACCAGGGCTAAAGGAGGCGGGGCCAGGACCGAGGGGCGGTGTCAGGCGGGGCTGGGTGCGGAGCCAGCAGCGGCGGCTGGCGGGCGGCGGCTGCCACCTAGTGGCGCCCTGCGGAAGTGTAAGGCGGGTGTATGGGGGAAGCACCGACGCGCTGAGATGGACATTGAAACCCAAACCCAGGGAGGGTTGATGTGTCGCGATGCTGTGTGCATCACTGCCTGTGCCTTGTGCGTGCTCGTGGTCTGTGTGATTGAACAAAAACCGTAAAATTTCCGGCCTTCCTCTGCTTTTGGTGCTTGGGTGCAAAGGGCTGCTTTGAAGTGGTTGCTGATTTCATTAGCCTTGGATTTCTTTTTGTGATGATATGTAAACTAGCTAGAATGAATAAATTAATAATTAGTTCCACGTTATTTAATTATTTAATGTGATCTTGTTATATTTAATGTTATTAAAATAAATAAAATAATGAAATATTAAAGTAATGTATACATTTAAAAAAAGTAACACCAAAAGCTACTCTGTGGCATTAGTTTTTCCTTCTAGTGAGAGGACTGGAATATTGGGTACCACAGCTCTGGAAGGGGTTCAGGTACAGTGCTGATGACGTATGTAGAATAGAACTAATTATCGCTTTATCTGTGTTTAGGGTTGAATTTCAGTTATTTTTGCTCTGTTGAGTGCTTATGACTTTGAGACTGCAAAGGCAATGATTATTCAGACAAAATGAATTATTTTTATACCCTGGACTACTGTGCTATAGTGTGCAGGCTCACATTTTCACTCTGTGCCCAGCTATACACTGAGCATGCGATCAGAAAGGCCAGCTTGCTATTAATTTTGCTTCAGCCCTTTACTGATAAATAAATGAGTAATGCATAATAACAAGTGCAATTAACTCAAGGTTTCCATTGTTTGTTTTTGTTTCAGAAGGAGCTCAGCCTCCCCAGAAGAGGAAGCTTGTAAGTAGAAGTATTCTTTATTCATCACTTGGTTTGTTTTGAGCATATATAGCTGTTCAGTTGTGGAAATCGTTTAAATGGGCAGATACTCTGTTTTGTCTGTTAGCATGTTCAAGAATCTGTCAGGCACTTGGAAGCAGCAAGCTTGAAGCCTCTATTCATTTCCTTAAGTGTGGTAGGAAAAGCAGTAGTAGTGTAAGCTTACTTCTAATTACCAGCTTGAGCTGATCCTGATACAGAAGTAGCTGCGGTGTTGAGTGTTGCTTGCACTGACATCGCTGAAGCGAATCCACACAAGTCACTGATTATTTATGTGATATGGACAACTTTGATGACTGCTCTTCAAACAGTCTGTTGACAGAGGGCTGAGTACACAGCTCCTGGGCCATGTGGGTCAGGTGTTTGTGGAGCAGTCAATGTAATGGAGATATTTTGACAACGTGGCAATTGGTGGGGAAAGCAGGCTTTTAAAAATGCCTTTTAAACAAAAAGCATTTCTTTAATACTTTATGATGTTTAAAGACATTTAGTGAACTAACTTGTGTTTCAGTGGTATTGTGACAGCTTAGCTTCTGCTGTGCTTACAGATTTATGGTGGAAGAAATTGTGTTATTGATTGCTTTATATAAAAGAGAAAGCTCTTGTACTGCCTGCTATTGCATTATGATTTTAAATTGTTTCCCAAAGCTTGTAGACTACAGACACGAAGCTGACAGAAGCGTGTAACCTTTCTTCCTCAGGTTTCTGGTTCTAATGAGAAATTATTTCCAGTCGTTCAATGTAAGCTATCCCCTTTGTATAAGAACCCGTGTTTAGAAAATGCTGTGTAGTGCCACTGATTCAGGGCTGAACAATACAAGGGATCAAAAGGCCTTTTTTTAAGATGGGGCATGACCAGACCTTTTTGTTTGGTTCATATGACAGGGGTGAACCAGCCAGGGAATTATTAGAGAACATGAAACACTGGCTGATTATTCTTTTTTAACCAGCATGCCTTAAAGGCTGACTTAACTGTATGTGGTAGGTTTTTACGATGGGTGGTGTTCATGATTCGAAGGTCATGAAGGTTCTTTGAGCAAATGGTGGAGCAGCGAGTTATCAGTAAGTTTTTGGTTTAATGTAACTCCTAGCTATTTTGGTATAAAACTTCTGGAACTGAAATTGAGGATGCCAGAGATATTCCCTTCCTTTGTTCAAGCGTGGAGGTGGGTATGACACAAAACCATTCGTGTACTCACTTTTGAAATATCTGAGATACCAATTGCTTCAAATGCTTTATTTAGTAGTAGCTAAACCAAATAACTGAATGTTTTATTTCTATATTGACGTAGCACCTTCAGTTTTCGTTACTTCGCTTGAGTTTTCTTCCACAAGTGAGTGCCTTTTAAGACATCATTTTGTGAAGAAATTTAGCAACCTGTGTCAAGAAGATCCAGACTATAAATTTTAAGCATCAGGTTGCAGCTGTTAGTGAGACTGAAAATCTATGAAGAATTGAAATGTCTTCAGCCAGTTGCCTGGGTTATCTAGCTGGTTATTTGAGTGCAGTTTCTGCAAGTACAGATTACGTAGTTAAGTCTACCAAATGATTTCTTGTTGTTTGAAAAGTTTAACTATTGAAGCAGTCAATAGTATATGATGGCCTCTGTATATTTGTGTTGATGCTGTACTGTTAAGCATATGGGTCTTGTGGAGCTGATGTACATGATTTGCATATCGCAGTATCAGAGTGCTTGCTTGATTTAATAAAAATCCACTGTTAGTCTTGGAATGAGGAATTAGAGGAATTTATATCCAGAAATGGAATAATTATAATATGTGTGTGTATATATATGTAAAAAATACACATATAATGTGTAGATATTTGTTCAGCCATTCTGTCAAAAAGGTTGGCCTAATGCTGTGCACTTAAACACAGACTGTAGGCAGCTCTCGCTTCTTCTGGAGGCTTTTCCTCTGCTTGAATCAACGGAACAGTGAACTCAGAAGCAAAAATAAATTCTGAAAATAAATTTTCTTCTGAGAAGCTGTTGTTCCGTAGCTAATGAGCAGGGCTGGTTATGGAGGTAGCGAAGTCCTGATTCATTGACTGTCATTCACTGACTTTTGTTCACTGACAGGAGCAGAAGCAGGAATTGACAGAAGGATGCAGTACCTGGCTTGGAGCCAGAAACCCTCAAGAGGTGCATCCATTTTCTGCACAAACTCCAGCCTTTGTAGCAGTTCAGTAGCAATTGCATTATATAGAAATACGCAGCCATGCAGCATTTGTGTGTGTGCTAGTCTGGAGGCTTGGGTGCATCTACTGCTGTAAAAAGATTGTATTTGGGGAGGAAATAATTATTTTCCATCCAGACTGAAGCAGAATGAAGGCTTGATTATTGCTGCTTGCTAGGCGGTTGCTTTGGTTGATTGTTGAGTTAGAAAGGTTTTACACTGTGGACTAGCTATGATATTTGTCATTGCTACATGTAGAAGGTCAAGCTTTTCCTGACAATGCTTCCTTTTCTTCACCTGACTCTCATTGCTTCATATTTGCCTGGGTCAGTATTAGTAGTTGCTATTTTTCTGCAGGAATTGATTGTAGGCACAACAACAGTTGATACGCTTGTTTGTACTGAAAAAGAGTGGAGTTAGATGTCTCTTTGGCCGGAGAGCATGAGGAATTTTGTCACATAAAGAAGATCTTGGGTAGAGGCTGAAGAGAATGGATGGTGAAATGGAGCCTGTAAAGTCTGTTCATTAGCAATTCTGCTTCCATATTAGAGGAAGGAAGCACAAGCACAATGTAAATGATGGCTTTGGCCTTGAAGATCTTGTAGTCTAATCGTGAAATAATCAGCACAGAGTGAGCAGGCATGTAAAACAGATGGGGGAATTGTATTCATGGTGACATTAAGAGGAATGCCTGATTATTTAGATAGCATTTTGTTGTTAATGTGCTTAAAGTGTGTCTGTTTCTGTTAGGGGGATTATATTTAATACACTAAAGGAAAGTATACTCAACTGAGTTGCAGGCTACTAAGAGGTTGAATAATATAAGTATGAGAACAGGAACAAGGAGTTATCTTCTGTCCCTGGTGTCATTCAATAATCAGAGTTCAAAGTTTTCCTTTAATAAATAATACATATAAATGTATTGGTTATGTTTTCCCCATGCTTTGTTCACAAAAAGTAATTACCATTCATGAATATTTTCTTTAATTTCAAATAGTGAATGTGAAGCGATAGACGCAAACTTTGATCTCCATCCTATTAGTGGAAGTGGTTTAATTATTTCCAGTCATTTCCCAGTTCTGTTCTTTGGTGCTCTCTTTGCACAGAGATTGTTTTTTGTATTGTTGGCTGTAGCTCTCAGATGGTTTTGATGTGCACCTGCACTTGAAGCACACTAGAGACATTCCAGACTTAAAGGACAAAGGTGGGATCTGCACAGCAAGATGGGGCTCGTGATGAAGTGCTCATGTGCATTCATGTGTATAACAGCAACTCGGCATCCAAGAGACCAGGCTGCAAACTGCAGACGTTCATTGCGGCTGCAGGATGCAACACTGTCTTCTCTCGATTGCCTCCTCAGCTGATCAGCAGTCACTAAATCGAGTTGGGGTTGTGTTTGAGCCATCTGGTTTCTTGTTCAGTACCCCGTTTTTAATAAATTCAGTTGTTTATAACATGAACTTTATTGACCCGTTCAGATTCTTACGAGAAATGTGGGTTTATGTTTGACATCCACATGGTTTCCTAGGCAGGGTTCCTAGCCTGGGTTGCTGTGATTTTTGTACTATCTAAACACAAAATTTTCAAGAAGAAAAGATTTCTCTCCTACATTATATCTAAATTTGCAAAGAGGAATTTCCTCAGCAAACTGAATTTGCTAAACCAGTTTCTGATTTCAGATGCAAGTTATTTTTGTTAATTCTTTCCTGCTGTCAACCATCTGTATCAAATATACTTTTAAAGTCTGTGTGTGGATGGAGGAAGAATATGGAGACATAAGAAACAGGAAAAATAATTATAATTCAGAACATGTTCAGTAAAATACACATTTAAATAAATCAAATATTACAAACTGCTCTTTTGAAGGTGATAGGTGCTGATAAGAAATAGCATTTATCTCAGATTTTTATGTCTACCTTTATGAAATGTGGTAAGCAACTTAATAGTGCTTGCTAAAGACATGAGCAAGGGTTTATGGTAGTCTTTATTCCTTCTAATCTCTCTTTAAGGCAGTTTATGTCCATTGTGGGGCTCGTTTTCTCTCTTTCTGTCTCTCCTCTGCCCTTCCCTTCTACTTACAAACCTCTGAAGGTTCTTAGTTTCTGCAGCCTTAGACATTTCATAGGGTGTTTCATTAAACAAGTCTTCATCATCATTTGTTAAAACTTATCCCTAGTTTCTTGACAGTAAAATAACACACAAACACACCAAGGAATTCCTTTGGGAGGATAGGCTGAATACCAGTTTATATCTGTTTCTACTTGTCTTATTTTAGAGCTTGGAAACAACAGCAGGTTTGATGGCAGGAGAAAAAGAATTCTGGCCTTTAGTGCTGGTTTATGTCTTTGTCTTGCCATGCTCAGGTGCTGTGGGAATTTCCTCTGTATCTGCGGAGAAATGGAGTATGTCATTCCATTTCTGTTCTCCTTGGTGGGTAAGCGCTTCTGCTGGGGATCGATGGATGCCATTTCCCTGCCAGGAGCAAGCAGTGTGCCTCAAGCGTGGAGAAGCCAGTGTGCTGGAAATGGAGAAAAAAGCAGTTCTGAAAAAGGAATGGGGAGTTCTGCTTCTTTCTCACTCTGTTCGGTCTTGGATATGGAAACAGAGTAAGAAATAATGCCTCTCTTCAGTGCTTTCTGCTTGTGAAACTTTGGATGGATAGGGAGAGAAAGCTGTGGTGTTTTCTAACCACCCCATCCTTTTCTGAGCTGTGTAGAAGCAGCCCACAAGCAGTAGATCAAAAATAACCAGGCATTCTTAAACTGATATGTGGGGCTGGCTCTGGGGGTGGAACGTGCCGAATTATTCCTGCAGGTCTCCATAGGAGTGTTGCTATTTGTATTTTAGGCTTTAAATATAATTTGAAAGCATTGTTTCTATAAAAGAAGTGATATAGTGAATAAGGGGGATTTTAGTGTTCTCAAAGGCAAAGAATTTATGGAGGTTTTCATCAATGACTTTAAATTAAGAAAAGTCTTTTTTGCAGTTTTTATTATCAAGTTTCCACTACTTAATCCAGGTTCACATTTAACAAGCATAGTAAAATTGTACATGACATACCGAATTTGTACCTTTTGTGGCTTGCTGTGCTTTCTTACTCTGAAAGCATCGCATGGCGCTGGGGGGCAGAGTTTAGGGGCTCTGGTTGTTTAAGGAACAGGCACCCTAGCCCTTACTTTTGGGACTGGCAGGTTCTTCTCCTGATGGGACATAGTTTTTGAGAGGTTGAGATCATGTAGTGTGGGACACTCCTGCTGTGGTTTGAATCAGGGGAGAATCTGAAGATATATACGCTTCAGGATGTATCCTCCAGGGATGAAGATATGAAGATATATCATCCAGGAAAGAATCTGAAGATATATCTGGCGTTGTAATCTGGAATTTACTTGTTGATGAGTACTTGCTCATGAGAATAGCAATCTCCACCAGCCTAAATACGGTCTTCAACACTTTGAAGTCTATCAAATAAATACATTAGGAAATATTTTTGGGGAAGCTACCTTCTTGCAAATACACATTGCAAAAGTGTTGGGCATTATTTTGGGGCTGTTTATTAATATCTGAAATTGATTAAAATTCTTGAAACTGATTGAAATTACCGTTTGCTAACAAAAGTGCAAGACTTGCACTGTACCAGGGAATGTTGTCTCCTAATGAAGGTGTTCCCCCCTCCTTCCTCCTTCCTTCAGCATTTGGCTCCCCAGGCTGCTGCAATTGCTGTTGCTGTTTTCAGTGGGAGAATCCATAAAGTTTGTAGCAGAAGCACAGCTTTGGAGTTACAGGAAGATGTTTTAAGGCTCAAGTTGTGTGTGTTCCTAAGGGGATTGATTACTGAAGAAGGGCTGGTTCACGTGTTCCTGCCGGTCGGGAACAGCTGCTCTTTGCACCGCTGATGACTCTGCAAGGGCTTTGGCAGGGAGCAGCGACTCTATTCCTATTGCAGTGTGAGTTTTCAAGCTGCTATGTGAGGTTCCTGCCAGGATCCTTTCAAGTGTGCCATCGCTCCCTTTGGCTTTACGCTTTCCTTTTGATTTGGTGCGAGCGACTGTTCCTGCTCCTTGAAGCCCAGGAGAAGTTTGTCACTGATTTGCTGTGGGCTCAGCCAGGGTGGGTCTGGGCTGTATCGCTGGCTGTGTGACAGGTCAGATGGCCAGTTTGTGTCTTGGACTCTTCCATGCCTTCCTGTTGTACTCGCGGGCTTCGTTTCCTTTCTTTGGATGCTACGAATAGACTTGTAGAAGATCTTTCTATTCTTTTTCTTTTAAAATCATTAGGTTTTTGACATGAGCTGTGTGAGTAATCTGGACCATTACTGAACTCCTGAGGTCTCTCTGACATTGGGGGTATACGAAGAGCTTGGAACTGCACTGATTGTTCTGTGCTCTGTGTTCGAGTGATAACGGTGGGCTCTCCTTCCTGGCTCTAAGCCTCTTATATGCTGGGAAGAAACATAGTGTATCAGCACAATGATGAAACGGAGGAAACAGAGGCTTGGAGCCCCATCTCTGCGGATCCAGTAAGGACTGTTGTGAAAAATAAATTGCACATAAATGTTTCAAATTGAAACTATGAAGAAAAACAAGTCAGAATTTTCTGTTTGTTAGAAGTTTCTTTATCTGTGATGCTTATTTTGGCTGTACCCGAAATTTCAGTTGGAAGTTTTACTGTTTTACTTTCAACATTTACCACAAAGTACAGCCAGAACAGAGCAATATTTAGATGTTTTTAAATGGGGTACATTGTGGTTAGGTTTTGTACCAAACATTAGTTAATATAGTAACTGTCTGTTTGTAACTGTCTTTCTCGTTTTATCACATCTGCCAGGAAGCTGTCACAGACCTCAAATATCCAGGATTTGCTACCTTTACTGTCTTTTAAGAATGTTATTGAAAACTCTTAGATTTGAAGCAGATAATCTTTGCTTACATTGCCACGTGTATTTCTACAAATGAAATTTAAACAAGCAATTACTTTTTAATGCTTGTGTCCTTTTTAAATGCTTTGAAATCTACTAATGAAAACTGCTATTTATGAAGTTCATAATTAGATTTAGTATTTCCATTAGGTAAAATTAAGGAAATTGTATGTTTTATACTATGCTTATAAGTAGAGGAGGTTAAATGAATCTGTCACATAGTGAAGGGAGGAGCAGGGTGTGAGGCAGGCTTAACCTTTCTTTCCTGTGGACTCTAAAGCTCATCAGCTGTTTAAGCAGAGATTGCTGGTGGCGAGGATTTCCAATATCCAGAGGTTACCTACTGATGAGTATTTGGATTCATTAGGAAATTTAAAGCAAGGAACACTGACAAACATGCTTGACTTCAGGACTTTCAGTGTAAAATGTCTGAATACTAAACAAAAGCTGAAGCACTCCCCAGCTGTCGCTTTTGCTCACTTTTATGTTTAAATATAGTAAATAGAAACTTTTTTCAGCCCTCAATAAAAATCAGAGTTAGAGTTGTAAGAATACAGTGGCACTAGTTTGTAACTAGTTTGAAACTAGTATAGCAAGTTTCGAATACATAAGCACACTTTACAGTACCAGTATTTGTGTATTAACTTTTACTTTATTTCTAGTGAAGGACATCTCATCGTGTATAGCTCAATAAAGTAGGTGTTAGAACCTCATTTTTGTGTTCATGTTAAAGTCTGTTTGCAGCTTTTTGGAAAGCAGCTACTTTGGGAAATTTTCTGTGTTCCCTGTGTATATGGATGCGTGTTGGCTGCTAACCCTGCAACACACTATAGTGCACAGAGCCAAGCACTGAGCTGGGGATCAGTGCCCTCAGCTGTAATCCGGACACTGCAATGGACGTGCTGTGGACAAGTCACTTAACCTCTTTGTGCCTCAGTTTCCCCATTGCTAAAATGAGGATAAAGCTATTTTGCAGTGCTGCTTTCAGGCTTACTTAGTTGTTGTCCTAAAACACTGTCAGTGTTAACTGTTATTTCCTAGTTAATGGTTTGTGTAATTCGTGTTTTCACAGTGGCATACTTCTATTGTTGCCACAGTGTGGCTTGGAACCATGGCTCCCAAATTGTGAAGGCTGTGGTATAAATGGCCAATGTCTGTATGGGTTGCCATTATCAATTTGTTCTTTTTTCTCTATTAAAAGGTTTACATTAAGGATTTACATTAAATGATGTGTATTCCAGAAAGCCTGGCAATCAGTACAGAAAAGGATTTGGCTAATTCCAGCTTGGAAGATTTTCATAGTGGAAAAATAACGTTGAATAGATACTAAATTGGCTGAAAAATACGTTGTGGTTTGGATGATAATCGGAAGGATGACTTTTGACCACTTAGCTTATTGCATTTGTTAAGAAGATAGAACTTATATTTTGGAAGTATCTCGCTTTTTTTTTTAAATTGAAACAGAAGATGTGATATTGACCCTGATTTATGTTTTTTTTTCCTACTGCGGTACCTTGTCAGAATCTCCTCTCCTTTGTACTCCCACTGCCGAGGAAATGATGTTCATCAGCACATGTTCTCTCCTACATCTGCTCCAGGTCTGCAGCACCTTAAATTCCCATTTAGTGCTGACTGTGCACTTGTTACTTCTCCTCTAGTATTTTACCTGAACTCACAACCCCACAGCAATCCATCTAGTCCATGCTACAGCCATCCTTTTCAGTGGAGGTAAGGAGAGGTATCGACTAGGAATTTCTAACCGTTTGGTGTTTGTGTGACCATTTATGAACTTACGAAAGACAAAGTGAATTAAGGAATGGGAACCTTTCTACCTGTGTGTGCATGTAAATTCCTGGTTGTACCTTGTGCTTGCTTCCAAGTACGTGTGCAGCTTGTACCATGCAGCAAAAGCACCCTCACAGGCATGGCTGATGTCAAGAAAACCAACTTAAAAGTAAACTGGTGTAGTGTCCTAAAAAGCCCTGCCTAGAATTGTGGGTACTGCACTCTGTAAATCCATGTTAGTTTCTTAGAGAAGCTAGCAGGTTGAAGTTTCTGTCTCCAAGCACAGCGTTTACAAAGGATGATGAGTAAAATCGAGCCTGTTGTTAGCAGGCTTCAATGTGGGGTACAAGAGTTCGTAAACTGAAGCAACTTCAAACCAGCCCAGTTTCTATTAAAGTGTTTGGGAGCTTGACTGATGTATTCTTCCTGCAGGATTAGCTCTTCCTCCATATTGTGCTACAATGGAACATGCTTGGCCATCAGCGGCCCCAGTGGAAACCTTCAGCTTTGTCACTAGGAGGAAAGTTCACCTAGTGAGGTAGTCACAGACCAAGGCTAAACCAAGCTAGAGATCTTTGTGTGTGCAGTTATGAAACTGGAGCTCGGAGGCACCTACTTAAACTTGAGCCAGCATAGCCATCAGAGGGCTGGTTTTGAAGTTCACATGCTGCAGTGTGGATGTAGCCGGTCAAATTTCAGTTACTCATCAGGTGGTAATGCAATAGCCCCTGGATCTAGACTGTTATTTCAGAGGAAGATTGCTCTTGGTGGCCAGCTCTGGTAAGAGTAACCAGAAAATGTGAAGTTGAGCTATTTTAGGCATCTGTCCCTCTAATGGGCAGTAACATATATCACATGTGTTGAGTGGAAGCCAGGTTGTCAGCAAAAGAAAGGGATGTAGCGTGTGTCTGTACTTATTGTGCGCTGCCATGATGAGAGGTGCTTGCCCAGTGTCCCTGCTGCTTTCCCTGCACGTTGGGCAGCACTTAGGGAAAATTCTTAATCAGGTGTTCATCATGGCAGCATTGCAGTGAGGTGGAGGGCAGTGGCCAGACAGGAGTCTCCTAACATTTCAATGTCATTGTCATCAATATAATTTTAAACACGTTTGTTATTTAAGGGCGGGTGCTGGGTAATGTTCCTTTACAACAGGGTGATTAAATGCGATTAAATGCTGTTTAGCTTTGGGGCTAATGGACAGACTGGTAAGTAGCAATTAAGTATCAAAATCAGATTACTGTTGAAGTCAGTTGAGAACTGGTTTTTTTTGATTATTGGTTAGTTTCAGAAGCTTTTTTAATACTGCTTTTTTTTTCTCTGGAATCCTTCAATTTTCAAGCTTTTGACATGGGTCCATGTATATTTTTCTCTTTAAGAATAGTTCATATAAAAGTCTTAGTGTCAGGTTATATTCCACTGTTACTATTGACTCTTCCTGCTGATATGTTTTTCACACATGGGGACCTTCCAGCCATCTGCTCTCTAAATACTGAATGGTTGATGATTCACAGATACATGGCTCTGTGTAAGAGCTTAGGTCCACTATAATAACTTTTTATTTTTGTCCTTGTTGCTTTCACCTGTGCAGCTCTTGATCCTGTTTTATCCAGTCTTCCTTTGTTGTAGTTTTGTTTACTTGGTTACAGTGCCAGTGATAGCCATTCCTGCTTGCTTAGAGCAAAGGTTCATCTTGGCAAGTTACTGCTATCATTGATCTGCTCAGCTTAACACCCTCAGGTTAGCCAGGCAGTGGTTCATTTCCATGGAAATGCAAGTGCTACTAGGAACTGTTGGAAAAATTAAATAGAAAAGCTTATACCTTACTTTTAACCATTTCTCACTTTTCACTTCTGGTATACTGCATTTGCAAGAGTCTATGTAGCTTGTATTCCGTGACGTTGATACTTCTATGTGGACAACGTTGATGCATGGTCAAGTCAGCATGGAAGTCCATGGCTTATGAAAGAATTAATCTAAGAATGCAAATATTTTATACATAACCTTTGAACAGGTGAAAAGAATTCAAACCTTTCAAGAGAGCAAAAGGAAATGTGAAGTGGCAGCATTATAATAATAAATTTGATAGCAGGTGAAATAAGACTGCTATAGTTGATGCAACTGTGGGTTGGAATTAAGGTCATGTATCTTTAGGAAGAAAAGAGAATGGTGTCCAAAATTAAACTGAAGTATTGAGTCTCGTGTTTGGGATCTGGCTTGCACTCTTCTGGGGGTAGCAGGGAAGTCAAATTACTGAAGGAGAAAATGAGGCCATGATTCACAGCTGGTCCTGTTTATGAGTTGGCAAGTCCTTTGTACACCCATATTTGTCCATTAATAAAAATAAGATTTACAGCATTTCTTGATATCAGGTTGCTTAAAAGATGTCATGAATTAATTGCTCTAACTTGGAAGTAATAGGCTTGAGATTAAAGACCATGCATTTCCCCCATTTCAAAAAACATTGCACTCCCTGTAACACCTTTGGCAAGATACAAGCTGGAAATGGATGAATTTGTTTGTGATAACAGGATGAAAGTGTTCAAGTGCCATATTTCTGGCATTTCTGGGTGCTGCAGGTGAGGTGAAGTCTCAATGGAAATTTGCTTTATCCTGACAAAGCAAAGAGAAGAGTTGGGTTCAGCTGCATTATTCAATGATTTTTCTCATGCTATTTTGCTTTAATGAATTCATGCTAGTTGTGGAACATGTTCTTATAGGTTTATATGGTAGAGATTATTTTTATAAGACTGTTTTCCCTTGGAGGTTCTAGTTTTAATAATGTCTATTGATAATAGCTTTTATTTTTTATAGCTTTGCAGAGTAGTTTCATGGATTATTTTTTTTCCCCAAATCTGGTCATCATCTCTAATGTGATGGTGATCAGATCCTTGCTGTCTTATTTAAGTAAAACAAAATGGGAAACCTAATGTTGCTCCAGAATACTTAGTGTTTGAGCACAGTACATAATTACTTGATCAGTGTGTAATTACAATGTTATGAGGTTTATATAATTAAGATTTTATGGACATCTGTGATATCATTTAAGAATATATGAATTTATTTCCATAAAAAGCCTATTCTCGGAAACAAGTATTTAATCAATAACTGTGGTAAGTAACAAGAATAGATGTAGACGTTCAGCAAATGTACTGGGAGAGTTGCCTGTTAAAGCCTTTTTTGTATAAGCTGTTGCAGTGGATGAGAGGAGACCTATATTTAGTGCTATGGCTTGTTTGGGTGTCTGAGTGTGGTTGGATGTGCAGTGTCCTCAGCGAGTCTGCTCTCTTGGGTTTTGAAGGCTGCACATACTTTACAGAAGCAGGGCAGCACCTGTAAATGGGAGAAGTTCCATATTTTTTAGGGAAGATAAAAAAACATTTCAGAATTCAGACTTAATGAGGTTCTTTAGACTTTTATTTTGAAATACCCAAAAGCTTGTCAAGAGTTGCTGATAGTTTCCTATCTCTACTTAAATTTCCTTTTAGTTTAAAGTCACTTGATACAGGTCTTTAGAGTTTATTTTAGTTAGAATTTCCTATTTGACAAATGTCAGAGGATTAGTGAAGAGGACTATATTCAGCTTGAATGACATTTGGAAATTGTTGTGGGTTTGCAGCAAGTGATACCCTCCTGGTTTAGTGCTTGGTTTGGTACAGGTTCTGCTTTCTTAAATGTACTAAATAATTGGTCAGAGTTGACTGCAAGACAGTATAATGTCACTTTTGGAAACAGAGTAGATAAGCAATTCAGGAATAATGAGTAACAGAACAACTTTGTGAATATATCATTATGCAAAATGTGAAATGGTGAATTTTGAGTAGGTAATCTTTTGGCAACTGAATTGTAATCTACATCTCACATTGAATGAATGAATGAGTTTCCCTGAATTAATTTCTTTTTTAATGGAAATTTTTCTTTTTATTCCTTTTCTTTTCTACCGGTTATTATTCTTGGGAATAGTTTTTCCCCTCTAGGGGAAGGAGACTACAGGGGAGGGACATATTGGTGATACCTAAAACTTGGCAAGCTCAGATGTCTTTTTGTTTTTCTTATGCTGATCAGAAACTGCCCATTTGCTTGCCACGTGATTGGAAATAGTGAGGCATTGTGGTCTGAGTGTTGTCATTTTTTCACGTCAAGGCATTGTATAAATGCTAAAATCCCTACGTTCTGCCTGGACCTGCAGTAGCAGAAGAGTTAAACCCTTCGGTCTGGAGCTCGAGGTGTGAATTCTTGTCTCTCCGGCTCACCATTTGGCTGCCCTCAGTGGGAGCACTTGTAAAGTATGCCCTGGTAGTTTGCCCTGGGAAATCGGAGGCTCCCAAAGGGGAGTATGTACTTGTGACTTGAGAAATTGGAGGGCTTTAGTGTTTGCTAGCCGTTTCACCTATACTCCAAGTGTTCTGTAACTGTTTATCTGTAGAATTGTTTCTGGAGGCTGTGATCTGCTGGTAAATGACCTGACTCATTTACTACCCCTACCCTATTCAAAGAGCATGGGATGGCTGGGACAAGCTACCAACTTTTAGTAGGAACAAAAAGCTTAGAAGTTTCTTAAGAGACTGTAGTAAATGTGGAAGCTTTTATTTTTCTGTCCTTACCCTCAAATAACAGTGATTTCCTCAAATGACAGTAGTGTGCTCAGTTCTGTACAAAACCCTTCCTTCCGTATAGTTTCTCCCTCAAAGGCCTTTTGATCTTGAACACAGATATAGAAACAACCCCTGTGTTGAAAGATTCCTGGCAAGGGAATAATTCTGAGAAAGAAATATATATTCTTAACTGGGCCGTCATGTGCTTATTATTGTTGATGGAGAGTCCCATGCACCTTCCAAAATTTGTTTTTAATTGTACTATGAGGCAACCATGTGCTATTTTTAGTTTTGACTTGGAAAATAGGTGAGTGTGCAGACAGGCCTGTTGACATCCCGTACTGAAACACTAATAGTAGAGATGCAGTAATAGCGAGTACTTAGTGCCAACTTAATGGACTTGAGCTTGGGAGAAGCAGAGATTGGGTGACACAGCTGCTTGCATTAGCACGGGACTGTTCCTGCCTATGAGCAGGAGATAGCTGTTTTCTTAAACAATTGCTGTTTGAAGCCATGAGTTGCAATTTCTAATGTAGACAGATAAATCATTTAGTGGATCAATAGCACCCTGAAAGCTTAAGGAACGTTCGGAATGTAAAAAAGATTTCAGGGTACCATTGCACCAGTTTCTAAGATTGTATTCTGTTTCAGCTATGTCTTCCTAACCTGCCCTATTTGTCTCAATTTTAAGCTCTTGTTTATATATTGAAAACTGTACCATGCCAGAAGGCCTGCAGCAGAGCTTTTCTTCTGTACTATATCCTTGCGTGCTCTTTTCTACAGGCTGCATCTGTTTTCCCCTTTTCTTCAGTATCTCTATTCCTGCTTTCGTTCATTCATCTCAGATTTGCCTGTTCTAGTCCTCCAAGCGCTCTCTTCCCCTGGTTTACCTCCTAAAATTTTGCTGCTTTGGCTAGTGGTTATTATTCTGTCATTCAATCCCTTGTGTGGTACTTGAGAGCATAATCTTCTAACCTAGTTTACATTACACTGTCATTATGAATTATTAATGTTCTAAAATAAAATCTTCAAACAGTAATCTTTGCTGTGGTGAAAGAGCTCTGTGTGCTTTTGTTTTCCTTCCTGTCCTTTCCTTTCTTTAGACCTTCAGGTCTTTAGAGCAGGGATGTTATTGATCCAGCCATCTGGGAAAGACTTGCTGTGCAGTGAGAGTCAACTTGTCACATCTCTGGGCTGATGAGATAGGCATTTATTTATATAAGCACACAAAAAATAAGTTGTGGAAGTCATACTTTTGAGTCTATTAGAAGACTTGGCTGTACAAGTAGAAGTGATAATGAAAATATGGGTTATACCTTGTCTGGAAGATGAATACTATTTTTGGAAGGGCTCTCTTTATTGTCCCGATTTTTGTTGCTGTGATTCTCAGTTTTATTTGTGAATAGATGAGAAATTTAAAATAACAACAGAACAGTCCAGGTTATAATTCTCAGCAAATTTTTAGGGCAAAAGAGTTCAGCCAAAAGAAATATGGTAAAAATCCCTATCAGCTTTCCTCCGCACTTCATTTTAATGCATCCATTCATCCATTCTGCTTCTGAGAAGTTGGAAGATTCCAAAATCATTAAATGTCCAGTTTCCAAGTGAATCAACACACAAATATTGACCTGAAGTATTCCTTTTAAAGTCACGAGTATCTGCATTGCCCTTGCAGAGAACCTGCCATTCCTTTGAACAAAATGGAGTTGATTACAGCTGCATTCATCTTTGACATAGAGGAACAGCCCATGGGGACGTGTTCCAGCCTGCACCCCATGGCTTAGTGTGCGCAGCCTCCTCTGATATCAAGATGGATCATAAAACTGTGACCTGTCGCTTCTGCAACTCTCCCCTTGCTACTCAGAATAAGGGCAGCTGCAGACTACACCATAGAACGCCACAGTCTGTATTTTACATACTGTTGTTGTAAGTGGTTGGTATTCTAAAAAGTACTTTATTTATTCATTTTGCAAGTCTGATTTTCCCTGCGGAAAGTAAGTTCTTTGGACAAGCTGGTGGTGTTGCATGCGTGACTTGTCTGTTTATTTCCTAGCTCGTGTGTTCTACCAAATGATCTGACGAGCTAGAAATGCTTGCTTTTATTACTAGTGGCAGTTTTATAGAAGCCTCAATTTGTTTTTGTAAGAAAATGTTAAAAAAATGCCATAAATTTTGTTTAAATTTTGATATTTTGCCCCCAACCTATGAATTTGTAGAGTGCTCAATTTGCTAATCACAGCTTGGAAGGTAAGATAGTAAAGTGAGTAGAAGATGAATATTCCCATTTCTGAACATTTTTTCTTTGTATCTGAGGTGGTTTAAAGATCACTGTTGAGATGGGCTATGTAAGTCATACTTACTTTAAAAATGAGCATTTCTGTTATATATTTTTGTTTCTAGCTATATTATTTATTTGTGCCATTTTTAACGTATTGCCTGGAGTGTAGTGAGCTTTAGCATTTTAAACTTTTAAACTTTGTTATTAATATTTTAAAATGTATTTATCTCTGGAGGTTGCAGAAATCAGTTAAAGTTCCATACGTGTCTATTCTGTACTTAATTTCAAATCAGAGAATACAGTTTGGGCCAGTTTATCTTCATTTATTAAATTGGCTTCTGTGTTCTAGACCTCCCTACTTCTATGCATAGTAGGACATACATGTTAGAAGTCATATATAAAGTAAATTTCTTTGTTATAAAAGCTTCTAAATATTATGTATATTTTAGGATACATTACTTTTGTAGTGCATCACCTTTGTGGGTTTCTCAGAATTACTATAAAATAGTTTATAGAGGTGTATCAATCTGTACTGTTATAAAAATCAGTCATCCAGCCTTGTTCTCATGTTCAGTCTATGTTGTCCATTATATTTTCTGAGGCTCACAACCTTGAGTAGTTTGCCTGTTGGTTGATGATAGAACATCTTTCCTAGACTTTAAGATAAAAAGCTAAACTTCTGCTGTGAAAATTCATATTATTCCAAAGGAATAAGTAAAGTAGGGACCAATTTCTGTTAAAAAATCACTGCCAAATTAGGATGCAATTCTGCCTTTAAAACTGGATGAACTTTTAATCTTTCTTCTGTAGTGTACCAGCACCCATGATGTTTCCCAAGCATGGTTTTGATTTCTCATGTCTCTTCTGTGCCGTGGCTTATTTTATAAAGTCTATTCTTATCCCATGCTCTAACTTCATTAAGAATTTATGCTTGAAAATGTAAAATTCATCCTCTTAGTCTGTTCATTACATTAGCATTCCCCTTACTCCCAGAATAACTCTTCTTAGCCAACATTCTACAAAATAAGCTTTTTGTCTCAGAAAAGCTGTGGTAAATGCAAGGGCTTTACAATATCCTTAACATTTCAGCTGACCCTAAGTGTGTTAATAAAGAAATGGGGAAACAAGCTGGGAAGTGGAAGGTCCAGCACTGGAGGTTCAGATTGGAGCAAACAGCCTGAATTATACCTGGAAACACATCAGATGCCAGAGCTTGTTTTTGAGTTCAGGCTTGATTTGGTCTTCTGAGTAATGTGCTGTCAAGCAGGTAAAGGCACTCCCAGCTCACTGGTGACCACATGTAGCCCCAAGCCTGGAGGCACCCTGTTGAGCCTTTGTACTGTGTCTGCACAGGTTGCTGCCGTGAGATGGGTATGAGGAATTTGCTGTCTTGTATGGATGAGGGACACCCTTTTTGCTGTTGTAAGCTAGTAGTTGTGATCTGGGTAACAAAAGGCCTTCTAATTCACCCACAGAAGTGCAGCGCCATTCCCTCTTTGCTGTTTTTATTCATTTAATCTTAATTACTTGTGTGTTATTGTGGCTTAGTTGTAACCATCCACTGGTAGTTACCCTTCAGTCCTCAACCCTTGCAAAGACACGAAGTGTCTCTTAATTTGTGTTTAAACTGCACACTGCAGTTTGCCTGTAAAACAAGAGGGTAATAACACCTGCTTTTTCAAATCTGCTGTGCTGCAGCAGTCTTGTTGGAATGGCTTATGGATAATGTCTATCAAGTGCCATGTGTTCTTTGGAATATATACAAAACCCCTGTTAGGGAGAGTTTAGCAATAGTCTTGTCTTGTTACTCAGCGCAGGGAGCAGATGTGGAAGAATTCTGCAAAGAACTGGAGTTGATGAAGTGCTGTACTTCTCAATGGAGAGGCTGATACTGGTTGGAGTGTCAGGGGAAGAGATTAAGATATCTTCCTGATTGCAAATGCTGTTGCACAGTAAATTAACATTGTATTAAAGGTTAGGAAGTGTTAAGTGCCTTGCAATAAATAATACATGATAAAGACGAAGGGTATGGTGGCAATAAGAGGCTCAGTGTAGGTTTTCCTTTGGATAAATTTCAGTTGGTGAAGAGGAGGGAAGGAAGATCTTTGGATCAGGGTGTTGGGGTTATAGCAGCTCTCTTGTGTTTCTCGCAAGTGTTGCTGAGTGTTTTCAAGCATATTTCAGCTAAAATGTGAGAAGATTTCTGTCTAAACATGAAGTGACATTTTCAGAACTGATGCTCGGTATTGTTGTTTTTCAAATAACATTTCTCATTTTTATGGCGTCGAATCACAATTGAGGTTACATTTGATTAAATCAGACAACTGACATTTGAATAACTCGCGGAGACAACGGGGCTTGGGAAAGAATGCAAGTTCTAGTAACTTATTTAATGAGCATAATTGACCTTTCCAGGGCATCTGAGCCCAATCACCAATTTTGTGAGCTTGAAATTGTTTAGTTTATGTTCTATTGAAGTTGCCAAACATCTTACTAGTGCTATTTTTGAAGAATAGTATTGTATGGAATAATAGCATACAAATAAGTGATAGTGTTGTAAATAGAAATACAAAGAAAGAATCTTATAAATGCTGTTAGGATTTTGGGCACAATTAACTTTGTATTTTAGCAGTGCTTGCTTCTTGTCACTATTTAGTAGTGTTTTCATATAGAAAATATTGATTGTGATGATAGAGCTATAGTTAACATCCTCTATATCTGAGTACAATTTTGTAAGAGTTGTTTTAGAACTATGAAATCAGAGCAGTTGCTTATGATTAAGCTCTGCAGTGGTGTTGTAGTGAATTAGATAATGTTTCAGGCTATCCATAATGATGGCAACCCCTGTTAGTTCAGTAACTGTGCCAGATTAAAGTTACATGAGAAGCTGGCAGCTTTAGTTCAGGTATATGTGTGCAGTGCCTGATAGCTGGTTCAGTAAATGTTTCTGATCCGTTGAATCATTAACTAGTGCAGACACTAGATGTTCCCTGCATGGGAAATGCACACCAGAGGCAAGTTTGGTTGTTCTTCACCTCCCAAAAATTTGAACATCAGGTCTCAGTTTAATCTCATATAATGTGGTTTTGGAAGCCACTTTATACTGAGATAGCAATTGAAATCTGTGTGAACCATTGTAGTAGAAGAGTCTGTATGGTTCTTCTGTATTGGCTTGGTGATTTCTGGAGGTGGGGTGTTTTCTGCCAAGAAAGAAAGAAATCAAAGATTGTGTCACCCAACAAATAACAATAGAATAATGAATCTTAAAGACATATTCAACTTAATGTTTTCTGTCAGACTGTTACATGTCTTGAGATTGCAATCTGCTCAGACACTCTGTTCATTTGCTCAGACACTCTTCATTTGCGTAGGTCACTCTTCAAATAATAATGATGCCCCAAATAGCTCAACACACATTGTCCATGTAATTTTTTCTTAAAGGAACCCTCCTTTTTTAGAAGCATATAGAAAGAACATTTTTTCCTTTCTTTATATTGAAAGCCCAAAGTTTTCTGCTGGAGATTTTGCATGTTACACAGATTTAACTGTATTGTTAATGGTATAGAGCAGGTATCTCTTCAGTTCATGTGCATTGACTTATGTTTACTTATAGTAGAATAATTTTTTGTGCATGTTGGGTATACCATTTAACATTTAAAATAAATCTGATATTCTATTTCTCGAGAAAGAATGCGTCTTCTCTGTAATGGCCCTTCTAGACAATTTAGCTCTGCTAGTAAAGCAGTTTTAGTGTCTGAATATTTCTAGTGAATCATTAGCGGGTTTGAGGCTATTCAGAAAAGTTGTATGACTATTAAGAAAAGTGAAGTCTGAAAGTATCAGGTATTTATGTGACACTTGGTACGATGTAGCTATTTGAGTGACCGAATAATTAGGAAGAGGTAAGCTTTTTCCAATTAGTATTTCAGCTGGCTTCCATTGTAAGCTTTCCTTTACCGTAATGTGACTCAGGAAATTATCTTCGTTTGAAAACTACTGGATTACTACACGTTTTATTCTCGTTGAAATATTTACATATAGTCCAGAATATTTTGTGGGAACTTCTCTTGCTATTCAGTCAATTCAAAATGTGGTCAATCACAAGAATTTTAAATTTGGGGTTATTCTTTTTCGAAAGATATTCTTCTGCCCATGGAAGGGGGGTTGGAACTAGATGATCTTTAAGGTCCCTTTCAACCCAAACTGTTCTCTTATTGAAAATGACCTCAGTGATCTCCTTGGTATGGCCTCAAACTTTGCAAGAAGTTCAGCTTACTTATAAAATGACAGGTTTCATTTAAAAGAAGATGGTCTTGTGCCAAGTGAGTTTATTTAATGATAAATGTAGCTGCTATGAAAGAAGTCCGGAAAGTAATGGGTTTCGTGTGGACTGTTTGCCTAATTGCATTCTCATTTAATGTCAGGCTTAATTAATGTCCTACTTTGGTAATGGTAAAGATGAGAAATTGGGGAAGTCGTTGACATTGGCTATTTATAACTGTCCAGTGGATGCAGTGTCATTAGGAGGGCCCTGGAAACTGCATGTTTGGTTGGCAGAGAATACTCCATCATCACGGGCGCTGCTGAAATGTTCTGCAGGTGGTCTTTTCCGAGGACAAGTTGGGCATGATGTGGAGAAGGTGCATTAGGGAGATTGATGGAGACTGAATATCCTGAAAGGCAAGTAGAAGAATTTTATGAGGAAAGAGGTTTTGTCAGGCTTGGAATTCCTCAGGATCAAGAATTCAAGGATACATATTAATGTTTTTATGAGTTAAAAATAGAAAACTCATCTCGTAACCTATTTGTGTGAGTGTGTTGTTTTTCTTGACACACTTTTTGATATGCAAAAGGCCATATTTTCAAACTAATGAGAAGTTCCTAGTCCTAATTCTGCAAAATGTGTTGCTTATCTTGCAGTGACAGTAATATAGTTCCATAGAAGGATTTCATTTGTCATTGTAGATGTGAGAATCCTTACGCTTCGTACATTTGTTACAACTGCAGTGAATTCTGCAAATGTTGACATTGTCGTGTTTTAAGACATGCCATATTTATAAAAGATATTTGACAGTTTCATTGTGTTCTTCTGATTTTGTAGCAAAAACACTGCCTCTCCAAGGATGGTGTCTTCACATATTTTTGGGTTCTCTGAATTTTTCTGTGGTTGGTGTTTGGGGACAGTCCCAAAATGAGCTCTTTGCAGATGCTCATTTGCCAGGTTACATTTTGCTATTGACATGTGGAACGGGCTTTTCGAAAAGCAGGAATATGAAGTGTTAAAGGAATTCCTGCTGTTTGTGTGAACCAGGGTTATATAATTCCCAAAGTGCTTTCTGCAGTTCTTGTGTAAGTGCTCTGCAGGACCATGTTAAATTGGTGGATGCACAGGTTTCCAGTCATAGCAAACACTCCATTCCCTTGCCCTGCTTTGCGTGTCCTGTGCTCCCCAAGAATGGCAGAGGATAGACAGGGTTTCACTGGTTTAACGCTGCTGTAGAGCAGTCACTGATGCCAATGAAGAGTGTTCTCCTAAAATGGCTTCTCCTTTTTGTGTCCTTCCTGTAAGGGATGTGAAGGAGCTGGTGCTGAGTATAGTGACGTTATGAATCATATGCCTTCAACCGCTGAGTTTTCCATCACTTCTGAAAAGCCCCCACAATTAATACGAATACGGGTGTTTTAGCTGGTTGTGATCTTATTTGCTAACTATAAGCAGTTAGGAATGAATTTTTATTGTGATGGTTTTATTTTGTTAGTTAACCAAGTGCTTTTTTCCCCCCATTATTGCTCGGCAATGTAAATCTGTCAGCTAAACATGATTTGTTTAAACATGTAAATCTGAGTATACCTTTTCAAAACCATAGCTTATTGGAATTGGAAGGTCACATAAAGGCTAAAATGCTGCTCCTCAGTTCTGCACTTCATTGGCATAGGTTGTTATGTGGCTACAAAAATGAATGTGTTTGCTCTTTCTGATCAGTAGTAGACAGTGACAGAGTTTTGTCTGGTTGTACTCTAAATTAGCTTTATGAAATCAAACTGAAATGTGATTTAGATTCATTTGATCCAAATGTTTAAAAGCACTAGAAGGGATGGTTGTGTTGAGCAGAGAGTTGGTTCCCGTAGCACTCAAAATCACATTTCCCTGCTTTAAAGCTCAGATGAAAGGGCATGCTTTGCTGAATCAGATGATACTATGATTCTTGATAAATGTATGAATTTAAAATGTTCCATTATTTAATGGAGAATTAGGAAGACCATCTAATTCTTTCATGTGATTCGGTGGAAAGCTAAAGGCAGCCTACTGGGATTTCTTTCTCCCAGACATTTATGTGTGTTTTAAGGGCTGTATTGTGCATGAAAGGCAGTGCCAGCTGTTGATTGTCATCCTTCTCATGTCTGTGATAAAAAGCCACTCAAGAAGGCTGAAATATGAGAACGTCATTAGCTTTCCTACTGGCAGAAGTGCTTAAAAAAGCCACAATAGAAAGAAAATAGATTGCATATTGAAATAAAAAGAAAATAAAGGAAAGAAAAGGCAGCTACAGTGAGGTTTTGTTTAGATCCTGGAAAAAGCAAAAACATGGCAAGGAATTCCTACAGGCACAAAGAGGGAGAAGTGAACTTGTGGCTGATGTGCAAGGGTGTGTGTGGGAACCCTCTGATGTGCATCACACGAGTTGCGTTTTGCTGTCAGAATTCAGCCGGTTGAGTTGTTTTGTAGGCACCAAGTGCTAGGTAGGAGTTGGTGTTTACTGTGACTGACGTGTGTGTGGTGTGGCTGACTTCAGGGGGAGAATGGATTTCTGGTTTTAAACTGATCTTAAGTGGCATTGTAATATTGTCAGCTGCTTCTTTTTATCTCCTCCCAACTGCTCCGCCTGCCCTCCCCCGAATCCACTTGGTTTACTTAAGGTAAAAGGTGGGATTTGCTTAAAGATGGGACATTAATTAAAAGAAAAATGAGCAAAATGCCCCTGATATTCCTCCTGTCATTAGGAAGCAGAAGGGCCACCATTTCAAAATGAAACCAGGAACTAGGCAGCTGGTAGTGCTCTCTGTGCAGACACAGCTTAAACCCTGTGTGCTATTCAGGATTGCAGACAGAGCCGGTTATGGTTTTGCTTGAAAATCCTTGTGATTGTAATTGGATGAACACAGAGAGATGTATGTGAAGCATGTATGCTGTGTATACAACAAACTCCAGTTTTAAAGTGTCTATATTAGGAAGGGAATAAATATCTCATTTTGCACTGCCTCCTAAGGTGGAGGGAGGGAGGCAGGGATGGAGCCGGGAGAAAACAGAGGCAGTGGAAACAGCAGCAATATGTACGCTTGCCTGCCTGCCTCACGTTAATGGAACAGCTTGCAAGGTCTACAGGGAATTTGCATTGGCTCTGTCACTGGTATTATTTAGTTCCTTATTTATTGCTAGTGGCTTGATTGTGCTGTATTTTCCCAGCAATGAAAGCTTTTAAAGATCATGTCTGACTCCTTTTGGACAGTGCTGTCCAATTTCTCTCTGCCTGCTACCAGCATGTTGAGACGATCCAAAAGGTAATCTAAGGATTTTGCCAGTAATTCTTACGATGTTTTTCTAAGCTGTGTGTTTTAATACTGTTTAGGCTTGCTTTCCTCTTTTTTTGAACAGATAAAATCATATTTCTAGTGTATTAGGTACAATTTCTTAATTTCTCAATGATTTGTGATTGTATTCAATGTAAAAATCATACTGTGCAGATCCACTGTTCATTCTTTTTAAGGTATGTATTTAAATGCATTGTTCTGTACTTCTCAGAGTATGTGAATGTGATAAGGGTGGTTTTTTTCTACAGAATGATGGATAGATGCTTTACTGAGAACAAGCTGCTTTCGTATTCGAAGTAGCAAAACAGTATTATGATGAAATAGGCAGCACAAGGCAGGGCTTGCAAATATTTTGACTTAGAGCACTTACAGTCATCTTAGAGATATGCATAACCTTACATTTTAAATAATTCTTAATACGTTTAACATTTGTTAATTGGAGATGTAAATATGTTAATGTAATAGTTACTAGGATGAGTGTTTGTATTCGTGCTACTGTCCGGATTTTGATAAAATCACATTGAAGTGTGTAAACTAATGAATGGTATCAGATCTGATGCAGTACAGTGGTGTCCTTTCAAGACTGGGAAGTATCACCATAATTATTGCTCATCAGGTGCTCTGTGGAGCTTAACATATGTAGCCTGAAACTTACTGGTGAGTATGGTAGGTAGTTAATCCCGACTAAAGCAATCTATTTAGGTTTGTGAGTAAACAGTTGCAGCTAGTATCAGAATTTCCCAGCAGTGGATTTGATACAGTTAGAAATCTGTGTAAGACTCAGAATACAATATTTGACTTGATTTTTAGTGTGAATTTTGTTCATCAGCTATCAGAAATGATATTAATCTTTTTGAGGATTGCATCTCCTACAGAGTAACGCATTGGAGGGTTCTCTGTTTCCTGCTGTCATTCCACGTTTGTGGTTTAAATTATATCAAAGTTGTCTTCTTTGCTGGCAATGTGTTTCAGAAATTTTACCAGTGATGAAGAAAGATTCTGTAAATAAAATCAGATCTTAGTTGCAAAGAATTGCGTCAGAGATGTTGCTCTCTTCAAATACAAGTCTTGGTGCCCTTAGCCTGTTTTTCAAAGGAAAAGGGCTCCTTGAGATTTAGGTTGTGTGTTGATCTCCCCTCCCAGCAGTAACTTCCACACTCATTGAGCACTTGCAGCAGTGGTTTGATGGAGGAATAGAACTGGCAGAGATAAAGCTCAGCATTTCCTTACAGATTTCTTGAACTTGGCTGGGGAGAGGAAAGGGGGAGCAATTGCTGTCCTGTGCCTCCATTTCCAAAGAATAAGGTAGGTAGGGCTTGGCTTTCAGATGCTTCTTGGATGCCAACTGGTTAGCATGGAAGCAGCATGGTGTAATGAGACTTGGCTCACTGCGAGAGTAAGGTGAGATGGGCAGAGCCAGGAGGAGTGAAGGAGTTGGGTTAGTGCAGGTGAGGGAAGGGGGCTTTGGTGAAGACGGACACTGTTCTGTAAGAAAATAGCCTGTGTTAGACCTGCAGCTCATGGAGCAACTCATTTATTGCTCCTGCTTGTTTCCTTCCATTCTAGGTATATTCAGTGTGCATAAAGATAGTATTTTGTGCGAATTCAACAATCATGAACTTCCATACAGAGTGGACACCTGCAGAGTTTCCCGTAACAAGAATAAAGTGTCTTTATTTTTCAGTACTTTTTTAGTGTACCGCTTTGAATTTAAAATTGGACATCAAGGGCAGAAACAATACGTGAAATTCTAACAAGGGTTCAGGTGCAATATTTTGCCAGAAAGCTCCTACTCAAAATTTACAGTTCCATTTATTTGCTAGTAGTTGAAGTACAAAAAGAAAGAAATTGATCTGTAAATCTGCTGCGCATCTTAATGGAAAAGACATGAGTTTTTATTGATTTAATCCCCTAAATGACTATTAGATATTTCAAAATGATCAAAGAACTCTATGAGGATTCATAGCAGAGAGCTGCTGCACAAAGTCTTGTGATGGAAACTCTCTTCCACACAGCACGGAAAGCACAGCCTTCAGTTAGCCTTAGAAATGAAATATTTGAGCATGTGTGACAGTTTGCTGGGAATATCACCCTCTGCTACGCTCCACTGGCGCCCTGTAAGCTCTTTGCCTACTGTCTTGGGGGAGATGGATAGGCAGGTTGGCCTGGTCTTACATTTATTGTGATAAATCAGCTAGTTCATGCGACATACTGTTGTATTGTGAGTCTTGCCAGGGCATTGGTTCTGAAACCATGTCTACACGCGTATGTAGTAGCTTTGCTCCCAAGAGTATCTGGGCTATGAGAGTGGTTGCTGTAGCTCTAGTGTGTTGTAGTGCTGGACCTGGGTGTTTCTGTGTGTTCTCAGGATCATGGCATCTGGGCACTTGGGTGAAGTACCATATCTGTTTTAATTGGCCCTCTTTCAAAGTGTCATGTTCGCTTCTTAGGAAACTTCTTACTTTTAAAAACGATGATTGCAATTTACATTTCTTCTTTAACATTGCAGTCTTGGGTGGGCATTTTTAGCAGCAGAGGATTTTTTGCTGTGTCAAATATTTGATCCAGTTTTCCTCTGATCTCTTTGTAAAATGTCTGTATGGTCCTACTGCATTTGTGATAGCTTCTGTGCTCTTAATTCTGGGCTTTGCCACCTTTGGTTTCTCTTAGGTTTTAATTTGCTTTTGCATCGCTAGAATGGGTTATTAGTGGTATTCTGACTAATGTGCAATGGCACATTTCACTGTAATGATGGCTTCTGACACACACTAAAAATCCTAAAGGGCTTCATTCCCATATGGCTTTTAGGAGGCAAATGGGAAAGATTCCTCTTTCCCCTTGCAATGTTTTGTTGAAATGAGCTCTCTCATGCAGCTGGTGGGATTCTCGCCGCAGCTAATGGTACTGTAAAAGTGAACCATCTGCTCCTCCGGTCAAAGTGGCTGGCTTGTTTCTTCTTGAGTGTATTCCCGGAAGGATAGAGAAAGTCAAGAGCAAACTGTAAATACGTGCATTTGTCATGGGAGGGGTGACATAAACATAAATCAGATTTACCTGTCAGACTGGTTCTGTATAAATATTTATGATTTTAAACTATAGAAGAAATATGAGAATTTCTCGGTTCAAAGGGCACATGGGGTTGGCATTCTGGTATCTGCTGTACTGAGGCATTATGTATTGAAATTGGATTATGAAAAGATAAAGCATAATTCTGTCCTATTTAAATTAAAGGCCTCTGTTTTCAAATCCTTCTGTTCCATTGCACTTTGGGCGTATCTTGAATGTACTCTTGCAATTTGATATTTACAGCAGTGTAGCATTGTGCAAGTGGGTGTTCGTTGGTCTTGAAAAGCTGACTTAGAATAATGATTTGTAATGTTTCCTCATTTTTTTGAGCAGTTTAATCCTGTCTGGGTGGAACACACTGGGACTGTGGATTTTAATCATTTCACTTTTGTTCAGTGACTTTCTTTTTGCAAAGTTAAGACAGGGGAGATCGTGTATGGAAGTGACTTGAAAGATAACTCTAGGCGATAACAAAGGTGGATTTCTGTTAGGAATGATGTGCTGGATTTGTGTCCACAATTGCTATTGATCCTTTAATTGTCTTTTCTCATTTCCTTTCAGTGAAAGGCCATCAGTGATGCAGTAGTTTGGTAATTTGTTAAAATCACAGGAATTAACTACCGTTAAAGTGTAAAAGAATCTTTAAGTAGCAAGACACCTCTAAAATCTGAGATTCAGATGTATCTGAAATACAATGGAAATCACTGTCTTTCATTATAAACAGGTTTTTGGTAACTAAGTAAAATGCTTTATTATGGAAATACTCACAAACAGTAAGAGAAACCACCTTTCACTGGGACGTAAACAAATGAGTGGGAAATAAGGAGGCAGCCAGGAACATGTAATGAGGCTTTCTGATAGCACTTGTGTATTCATGCTAACTTTTAAGCTACCATAACAAGACTGGATGAGTCCATACATATCCCTTCAAATGTTTTTTTTTTTTATGCTGATTCATCTAGATTGACATTAAAAGCTGTGTGTGTCCACAAAAGCCACCTCCTCCATATATGCATTGTCACTTTGAAGGAAAACAATTAGTTTGATGCTAGCAGGGCACTTTTTTGTGGTAACATAAAGCTAGTCTTAAAAATACGAATCTCTGCTGTAATTAACTTTAAAGTGGCAGCTGTCATGCCACACGTTTCCATGCCTAAATAAAGAAAGTAAGAAGTGTTTCCCTTATACTGGGAAGGTTGTAAAAGACCTGGAAATCTGATGCTTTTGATAATATTTAGCTCCATTTTTTTTACCTAGCTCAGCATATTAAATGGCCTCCTGACATTTCTAATTAGAGAGGAAATTTCATTCAAATTACTTGTGCCAGTATTTCAATAAGGCCTTAGGAAAAAAAACACTGTTTGGGGGGGATAAAAAAATTCTACCTTATCTTCTGAAAAGCTCTTTATGAGAATTGTCTTTTGGACTGCATGAAAATGTAATGGGTATTTTGCTCACTAATGGATGAGTTTTGTGGAGGCTCCAGTACACTCCATTATGTGATATTGGTGCTACTTAAATACAGTGAAAGAACTGGTTTGCCATGAATGGAAGAACGGTCCTCCTGATATCCAAAATAAGTGTAATGATTCAGGGAATACACCTGGATTCTTTGTAATTTCATGTTTGGAATTCTGTGTAAATCAGACTTTAAATTGATTTTGAATACTCTTGGCTGTTTCCCTGCTAGACTAAACCCCAAAGTGTCCTACAGGGTTAACACTGAAGTTTTAAGCTTGAAAGCTCTTTGTTCAGATGGAAACTCTCATGTATGAACACTTGGCTATTGCCCAGGACAAACCAGTTTTTCAAGTCAGAACTTTTGTGAAGAGGAAACTGAACAACGCAAAGATCATGGAGGATTTCATGAATTATTGGGATCCTTCTTGTGAAGGAGGCTGCTGAATATAAAACAATTTTACATTGATGTTTTAAGTGAGCAAAATGAAAGAGACTGGTTTCAGAAGAGGTAGGAGAAGGGAGATTTTGAACATTGCAGAAGACAGATCACATCAGTGCTACTATGGAAAGTAAGACAGAAAAAGTACATACAGGCATGTGTTTTGCCTGGAAATGTGCAGTTCTTGTGTTTAATTGAAGTCGACACATTTGGGTTTTGAATCCTAACAAAGTCTGTACATCTGCTTATTTCAACTGTTGTTTGTCTCTGACAAGTGAGTTTTAAATCCGGAGCGCCCATCAGCTTAAAGCTCTGGGATGGACTTGTAGATGTATCTGGTTCTTTGGAACCTTTGCCCCTGCTGTGTCACTTCTCTTTGCAGGTCCTTGTTCTTCTTTAAAAGGTCGTGTGAGGAACAAATCAAGTGAGATGTTCTCCGGTGCACTTGAGATTCCTGTTATTTTAATGGCAGTGGAATGCTGATGTTAACAAGGAGCTGAACACCTTGGGACAAAATGTGTTTTATAAAAAGCAGACCTTATTCAAGGAACCGAGAGAAATGGTGTATGACATATCAGCTTCCATCACCATACATCTACCTGGAGGAATATTACTTAGTTTTTGATCTGATGCTGAACACTTAGTATTGACCCCCCTCTCAGTTACCATATCGAGAGAGTATACATTAGTTCAAAGCATTAAGGAAAATAACCTTTGAAGTGATTTGATTCTATATTTATAGCTAATTATCAGATATTCCCTGAATAGTTTTTCTCAGTCCATACCCAATTTTTTTTCTGTTATTTAAAGGACTACAGAGTAATACCAAGGTGCTCTTTAGAGTAGGCTTGTAGATAAAATAATAAGCACTTCAGTAGCAAAATCTCATCATTTATTCCAAGCCTCTTAAAAGTTTAGTTTTGAAGCCTGTTCTGACATGCTTGCTTTTGGTACTGGGTTGGCTAAAAGTGGAAGGGTCCAGAGAATTGATTCAGAAGGGAAATGCTTGTAAGTCCTGTGCAGGGGAGTCCTTGTGCCAGCTGTGAAATCCAACCCACCTGATACCAGCCTCTCTTGGCTATCGATTTAGGTAATGCTGTGCTGTAGATTGAACATGTTTTGAGACTGTAAGCTAAATTAATCATGATCTTTTCCACAAAAATGCCTCAAGTCTGAGGAATTGGCATTCGACTGATATTTTATTTGAAGACAAAGCTTAGTCATGTATTGAAAATCTAAGCAAATGCTATGCTTATATAAGCAGTATGATGCTTGCATTAGTCTCCCCATTACCGTTACTGCCTGCTGTGTTTCACAATTAATAGAAGATGCAAATGTCACTTTATGTGTTTTATGTGATGCTGAAGATGCTGCCAGTGAGCATGTACTAGAAGAGAGACACAGGGACCCAAAGAGATGTGAGCCTCTCTTGGGGGAAATGTTCTGCAAGAGCATATGAGAACAGTCCTTCCCTGAATCTTTGATCAAGAAGGAAAGTAGCTTGAGTTCTGCAGTGGCATTAAATTACTTATTTCCAGTATATTGTGTGTTTTCCTGTCCTTTGATTTTGTTCCAGTCTTGATTGCACGGTAAATTGGTATGTTCCAATTAGCAGACTTAATTTAAGCATGATTGCTGTGGAATCTGCAAACCTGACTTTCTGTGTTTGCATTTATCTTCCTCTGTGTCTTCATTCCTGTACTTTCTGCAGTTTGCATGGGTCTCATTTGGTTTCACGTTGACCATGTTAGTTTCGGACTTTGTGGGAGAACAGAACTTGTACAGCAAAAAAAAATGGGATATGATAATACCTGGCTCCCAGAAATGCAGTTTACAACAATCTTTTACTTACACAGATATAGACTAATTTAATTTAACAGTCCTGACTTTCCCTACTTGGTCTCAGAAAATTCAGGCCATGTTTGCCTGTGCTTGTGAGTTTGTGCTAAAAGTTTGTTACACATAATTTGTAAAATAATACTTACTTGTTTCTAGTTCTTTAATTATGAATAAGAATCATAAAATGGTTTGGGTTGTAAAGGATCTTGAGACCATCCAGTTCCAACGCGCTGCCATGGGCAGAGACGCCATCCAACCTGGCCTTGAACACTACCAGGGATGGAGCATTTACCACTTCTCTGGGCAAGCTGTTTCAGTGCCTCACAACCCTCACAATAAAGAACTTCTTCCTTATAGCTAACCTAAATCTCCTAAATGTTTAAGTTTGTTTAAGTTTAACCTAAATGTTTAAGTTTGAACCCATTCCCCCTTGTCCTACCACTACAGTCTCTAATGAAGAGTCCCTCCCCAGCATCCTTATAGGCTCCCTTTCAGATACTGAAAGGCTGCTATGACCTCTCCACGCAGCCTTCTCTTCTCCAGGCTGAACAGCCCCAACTTTCTCAGCCTGTCTTCATACAGGAGGTGCTCCAGTCCCTGATCATCCTCGTGGCCTCCTCTGCACTTGTTCCAACAGTTCCATGTCCTTTTAATGTTGAGGACACCAGAACTGCACACAATACTTCAAGTGAGGTGTCACGAGAGCAGAGCAGAGGGGCAGGATCACCTCCTTCGACCTGCTGGTCACGCTTTGGACACAGTTGGCTTTCTGGGCTGTGAGTGCACACTGCCGGCTCATGTTAAGTTTCTCATGGACCAGCAATGGTCGTTCTCTGTAGACTCCCACAGTAACGTCCCCTATTGCAATTCTCCCTTTGAGCGTGACCCACAAGCTCTCTGTTGGCTCATCACCCTTACCCAGGCAGAGTTCTTCAGTCTATCATTGACATAAATAGCTACACTGCCTCCCCATTTGCCCAGCCTGTCTTTCCTAAAGAGCCTATAACCTTCCATTCCAACATTAAAGTCACAGGAGCCATCCCACCATGATGCCAGTGGTATCATATCCTCATAGACTTGCACACATCTCTAATTCCTCTTGTTTATTCCCCATATTGTGCACATTTACGTAGAGGTATCTGAGCTGAGCTCTGAATAAATCTGAGTCATTGGCTGGAGTACCTCTGCATTACTCTGAGCATTCATTACAGTGCTGCCATCTGACTGGTAAGGTTACTAAGTACATAAAACATTCAAAAAAGCTTTTAGTGGTTTCTTCATTTGAGTTCTGATCCAATTTCTGAAGAGGTACATTTATTAAATACCTGCTTTTTTAATAAATGTTTAAATTATGGCTCCCTGATTTTCTAGGATTTAGTTTTTTCCTCGTTTCTTTTATGATTCCTTTTTGTCACCATTGCCGCCATCCATTTATTTTTGATACATTCATGTATTTGTACTTACTGCTTTCCACCACTTTATGTGGAATTGATTTTGATTTTAAACTTCAGCCTTCTTGAGCAGAATAGCTACTAACAGCTAATGCAAGGATACTTTCTTAGGTGATGGCAGAACTGCTTGACCCTTTGGCATGTACTGCATCAAGCTTTAACTCTCAGCTCGTGGCTGTTCATGTTTTTCTTCAGCCTGGTTTTGTGAATGATTGTTTCAGCTTCTTGCTGTTGAAGTTTCAGAGCTCTCTGCGTGTATCTCTTTGTAGTATGTGTTTGTATAGGTAGTAACTGGAACAGCCATCCTCGTATGAAAAATTGATAGCTATTGGATAATGAACATTTGGCTCAGAAAGCAAGTAAACTTTACACAAAAGAATGAGGTTTGACATGTGATCAGGCTTGATTGTTCCAGAAACTTACCCTTGCTGGAGATCTGAGGGCTGTTCTTTGTGCCAGGCTAGGATCTGCACCCTGGGCTCCCCCTCTTCTGCTGCCTTCTGTGGTTTCATTGCTCCATTAACTTGAAGTGCCTTCTACGGGCATATTTTTTTGTTATGTTAAAGTGGGCTGCTTATTTGAGCTGGTGCACGCTGCAGTGTAGTTATCTAATGTGCTTTTGTAGTAATTCTTTCATGTCTCTTAAGTTTGTTGGTTTTATCTGAGACAATAGGTTATTGGCAGACCTGCCTCCGTAAATGAGTAAGGACCAAATAACTGAATACTTGATTTACAACAGTGTCATGTCTCTCTCTATATTTTTTTATATATATATATATATATATAAAATTTATCCCAGTTTTACTTGCTACGCTGAGCATTTCCAGTGCCCACAGAACTCCACCTCCTGTCTGTCAACTTCTTTGGCATTTAGAGCCCATTCTTATCTAGGTATCATTTTCCCTTTCTGCCATTCAACGAGTGTATTGATTAGAAGGGTCCCAGCAGCGTTTCTTTTCGCAGAGCTGAAGAGAACAAACTGAGCAATACATATCCTCTTTCAGTATCTGTTTTGGATTAAAGCAGCAGGCTGGCATGCACAGCTCACCTTTATCTTGCTTTGGTGTAGGGACAAGCTCTGCTCAGCCCCTGTTGAGTGCAGACAGGCAAAGCACGGCACGTTCCTTTCTAAGACAGCTTAGTCCTGGACAGATGTCAAAAGCTTTGTAGCTTATTGCTGAGATGGCAGTTTTGTTAGACGTGGATATTTTCCTAGTATGTCCACAAGACTATTATCAGCCTACCTTAGCACCACATGCATTGCCTGTGTTTTTTGGAGGTATTTTTGAGGATTTTTTGCCCATGTTTGTGTGTGCAAATATTATGATCAGTGAATTGTTTTCAGTGCTTCTGCTTGAAGGCCTTTGGAGGTGGAATGTTTGTGCATACGTACACAGGTTTTAATAGTTCTACAGGAAAGTGGTTTTGCCCCTCTTGGAAATTAATGAACCTTTCTTTCTTGAACTGTCTTTAGAGGTAACCTGGCCTTACTAAGAAATGTTGCCAAGTTGATGCTGATTTCTTGGTTTAGGGATTTGGTTGGGTTTTGTTCATTTGTTTTGGTTTGTTGTTTTGTAAGAAGCTGCTAAGACCTGGGAAACATTATTGCTTTAGAAAGGGGAAGGTCTTGTATAATGATAACGGAACATACACTCTTACCTTCTAGTTCAGAAGCAAAAGTATAAATTCAAAGTGTCGTAGTAAGGTAGGCAGATTGAGACTGAGACTGATTTTCTGGATGTATATAATTATCTATTTGCTTTGCTATAAGGGATGAGCTTGTGAATTGTCTACCTACTGAATACTGACCTGTTCAGTGAGGTTGTTACTGTCCCTAGTTGGAAAGGTGAGTGAGGATAAGTGAGGTGATAGGGCCTATCTGCCTCTTCCAAACTACGGTTTGGAAATGATCAGTTCCAGCAGTGGGGAGTCCTCGGTGCTAA
>JANHGB010040184.1:0-10067 GCA_026283785.1 Coracopsis vasa | reverse complement strand
ACCAGTGGTGCTGCTGGCTGACGGATAGGTAGATTTGCTTTCCACTGGTGGACTAAGTATATTCAGCTTGGGGTCTGCTGAACCAGTACTTCTACATTGCCTTTTTTGGAGGGAGGGCGCCTTTAGGAGACATATGTAAGCCACATATATTCTCTTAATTTCCCGTGCTCTGTCTGTACTAGTGTTTGCTTAGCGTACCGTCTGTGCTGGCATTTGCCCTATCTGGCAATAACTTGGCTGGTCAAATGTGATGATTTGTTTGAACTAGAGAAGCAGCTTTTTGACTTCATCAAGTTGTGAATAACCTATGTAGTCACAAAGGCATCGTTGGCACATCATATTTATGAGTTCCAATGTAATTTATTGAAAAGTTTTGGGCTGGGAATCATCACTAGAAAATAAACTCTGGGTGTTGTTTTTATAGGGAAAAGATTACCTTTTGATTTGATTATTTGACACAGGAAAAGTGTAGATTTGTATCACCCATGTATATTGATTTTGTTGGTCTGTCAGAGTATCTGTCTGTAAAATTTGGCAAATGGATCAATTGTAAACATCTTAGTCCCATTTACATTCGTAATGCTCCCACCCTGGTTAATACTCTACAGCATAACTGTGTGAAAATCTGTGCTCTGTGCAGAAGAGGCGACTCCATTAACACAGTCTGATTTGGAGATTATTTCAATGTATTGTTAGAATAACTTTTAAATTAGAGATGTAGTTTATCCTCACACTGAGGTTTGGAACTCCAATTAACTGATAAAGACCTAATTTGTAACATTTTTTAATACTTGAACTGTGAAAATGCTCTGAAACAAAATGAAGGGACCTGTTCACATTGTGTGCCACAAAGCAACTGAGTGACTTTTCATATTATTGGATGCAAGATTTCTATTGAATGTCCTCACTTGTGAATTTTAGAAAACTTGTTTCTTTTCAGTTTCTGTTTGTATGCTTGGTTCTCTGGATGCAAACTTTGGCTTTGTTAAATTACACACCTATATGTCAGTGTAAGCTACACGGTTAAAGGATTAGAAACAATATAAAATCACTTTGTCATTTCATTCTTGAATTTGTTTGCTGCAATGTGATAAACTATCTTCCGTGAGAATTGCCGAGTAGAGACTTATTTAAAAAGCAGTTATGCTACATGAAGCATTTAATAATAGAGTTTGATGAAATGGGAAATGAAAGTACACAGTTATGCTTAGTTTTCATTAAATCATCCCTTCACACTGTGATGTAACTTCATGGCAGTATAATGCATAATACAACTGAAGTAGGAGATAGTTATGCTTGAGGAGGTTGGTGTGTTTTCTCCCATTAAATATGGTGTATATTTATTCTGAGGCGTCCCTTCCATAATCAGAGATATATACTTTTCTCTCACTGTTTTTCTTTTCTTATAAGAACAGATAGGTTTGGAATGTATTTGGGAGGGGGGAATATTTCAGAATAAATTGGCTTGATTTAGTTGAGAATGGCTGTGCCAGTCATTGTAATTTGTTGTGACACTTCATTTTGTTTGGCTTTGCAGAGTTGTTTCTATGTTGTTAATAATGCAGAAGGTCTGCACTATAAAGCATGGTGTAAGCAGGTGTGCACCAGCCTCAAACATTAAGCAAATTAGACATAAATTTGGTGTTAACTGGCAATTTTAGCCTTTTCTGTTGTAATTTCTTAGCTTGCGGTGATGCTGCTTCTTGAATTTGAGCTCTAAATGAAGCAGAAAGGTTTCTCTAATATATAGCTCATTTTAGATGAAACCAAAATAGTCTTTCATGCAGTAAGTTAATTCTTAAGTACTAAGATGTTAATTTTCCTTCAAAGAACCAGTCTACATCCAACTTACCACGTTTTCTGCATCTTGCATTGTTTGACTCCTTGTTCATTTCAGTTAACATGTTTGTTAGCATGTTGAAATGGGTGGCATTATGAAAAAGGTTGTTCTCCATGTTTTTTACCTTCTCTTGCTCTTTGGACATCTGTACAGAAGCGCAGCCCACACTTCACAAGTTGACTTACATCTTTTATTCCATGCTCCTTTCTTGTGGAATTCACATCTTTCCACAGTCATCTTCACAGTGACTAATTTACTGGTACCAGCATGAGACATGAGAGCACCTCTTAATGCCTTACTTTACTACAGAAGATAAAGGCTTCAATGGTATAGGTAGGACTTTTCTTGTGTTCCAAGGCAAAGTGAAGTCTTTTTCACTTTCCAAGACTTTCTTATACCTTATAGATGATTGTGCAAGATTTTTTCCTCTGAAACAGCTCATGCATTGCACATACCTGGATGAATATGAAACAGGCATTATAAAAAAGGAGGGAGGGGGGATAAAGCTGTTCATTCCACATGGAACAGACATCCTCAAACACAGAATGTGTCTGCAGCAGCCTGGTACAACTGCCACCTACAGTAAACCAGAAAACATGGAGCAAAGTGTCCCATTATAAAAAAAATACTTAAACCTGTCCAGTTTGTGTCCTCTTGTGAGCTTCTAAACAGAGGGCAAATTTGAGATGCCGCATGGGATGGTGTCAGATGCTTTGCACAAGTCCAGGTGCCTCAGGTTGGCAGAGGTGCCTTCATGCCTCTCAAAAGAGAGTTGCGTGCTATTATTACTCAATGCCTTTTCTTAGTTGCACTGGCTGTCATATGGAGCAGACTGGGCTGCCAGGCTCCAGCGTCTCTCCTGATGTGACAGGTCTTTCCTCTCCAGTCTGCAGAACGGTGAATTGGTTCTGCCAGGGCATCTCAGGCCTCCGGGGAGGTCTCATCCTCTTACTGGTCCTTGCCCTTGCAAGCTTCTGTTCTTCTGCATTATTGGCCCTTCTCTGAGTGCTGCTGGGGGAGTTTCTGGCTGTTTGGCCATGTGCTGTGGGTCCCCTGCAGGCTGTGCTTGGAACCAGCTGTCCAGCCCCTTCTCAGCCTCCTCCCCACCTCCTGCAGCTTGGCCACTGGTCTCAAGAGATTCTCTGCTTTGCAGGCAGGTTTGCTGTCAATCCCTGTCCCAGGAGACAGGTCTGAGCATCTCCTGCAGCCCGAGGTGTGCAGCTTGTGCTTCCATCCTTCAAGTCTTTAGGGAGTGTAACTATACTTCCTTAAGATAAAATAAGTGTTTATTGTAGGAATGTGCAAACTACCAAGCGTACACTATGAATAATAACACTTTTATCCCCAGTTATTCTAGGATGAATAACTTTTAAACTATTCTTGAACATGAAGAAAAAAATAATCGGTTGAACCAGATGCTTACTTATTCTTATCTATTTTAGAGAACTAATTATCCCTGTTGTTGGTAGCGCTAAAGCTTACAAAATTGCTTCCATCTTTGAATTACTATAATTAAGACAATAACTTCCACATCTAGTTAACATTGCTGTGCAGCTGCTGCATTCATTGACATGCAGATTTTGCAGTTTGTAAATTTTCTGCCTTTGTGATTAAAAATTTTAAATACTTATTTTCATTTCCAAAATGTCTGTTTCTCATAAAGACGTCTTTGTAAAGCAAATCAACTGAAACCAAACTCCTGTAACATCAGAGGAGGATCTAGGGAAGTTTGGTTAGGTGATAGTATGTTTTAGGAAGATATATAACCACAGATAGCTTTTGTAGGTGTGATCACTCTGAATTTTGGATCCCATTTCATAGGGATTTGGGTCACTGAATTAAATGTCAAATCTGGAAGAAGTCTGATGTTGGACTTCAGAAACGCTGGAATGTTTGGAAGGAGTTATTAGTTGATGTAAGAGTTAATCCCGCACAGTCACAACCTGAGGTTGTCTACAAAACTAAAACTCTGTAATTAAAAATCACTAATATGAATAAAACAAAATAATGATTACTAACCAAAATGTGATTTAAGCTCTGCTTTTTCTGTACGCCTTATTACTTCACGTTGGTTTCTATCAAAGTCTATTTTGATAGAAGACTCATGCAGTCGGTGCTAATCTTGTTTATTTGTATATTCAGCAACTGCAATGAGAAATTTTGCAAGGCCTCTAAACGTAGATAGAATTTGAGAAGCTTCCTTGTCACTATTCATTTCTTAATAACCAGCAACGCTGTGAAATTAGTTGGTAGTGGTTGTTGGTTATTTATTTTGAAATTGTTTTTCTGTGGCCCTTGCTTTCATTACATGAATGCCTCATGGACGTTAATCAGTTTTGCTCAGTGAGTTAGAGCCGTCCCCAGAGTAAACTGCTAAAATAAAGAATCAAATATTGATTTATGCTGGGACTGAAACATTGATTTCTTTTCCAGACTGAAAATACATATGAAACAAGGTGTACTAATGGTGCTCGTTTCAGAGGCTGACGTCGAATTGTCTGTGGGCGCGTAGGAGAAGGTTTGTTAGGGTGTAGTTGAAGAGGACGCGGGCTGCGTGCAGCTCGCAGGTACGATACCAAATGTTCTCATAAATAGTGCTGGCTCGAGGGCACATTTCAGGGAGTCCAAAACCAGTGTCCAGTTACCAGACCCAAGTCCAATGTCCTGCAGTGTTCAGTTTCAAGAATGCATTGGGAACACTTCAGTCCATGTAACAAATGTTATTTTTACTGCAGGCAGAGAAATTAACTCTAGAAATAGGAACAGCTCTATTTCTGTAGTGATGGCAAAGGCATTGTTTCAAATATTTTTATATAATTCATCCATTTTGCTGAGCATGGTCAGAATTAAATCGAGTTTCTCTTGTCTTCTTACGGATCTCTAGACCTAGGTTTGGCAGCATGCGTGCTTGGTGGCCTTGGTGGCACAGGGGGTTTCAGGATGGCAGCCGGGGGATTTGCATCTTGACAGCCCACGAGCTCAACCCTGCAGTCTGGGCAGTACAGAGACTCTGTGCTTTTAAAATTGCATTTTGCATAAACTGGAAGACCTGGAGGGGACTTGGTCTCTGGAATTATGAAGTGGGATCTGAATAAAAAAGGTTAACAAGACCCATACCAAATTGCGAGAGGAAAGGAGAGTCAGGGTTAGGCTCGCCTTGCATTTAATGAAAATAGCAAAATGCTGGCTTATAAGCAAGTAATAATGCTTGGAATCTCTCTGGACCAGTTAAGAACTTTTTTCCAGTTAAAATACTCAGAGATGTATAGGCAACCTTTTCCCTTTCTACTTTCTCCTTCTAATTCCCTTTTCTTATGCAGATTGAAGTATGTTTAGGGTAAGGAAACACAGAATATTGTTCAGAGAATTTGTGAACTGTAATAAACAATAATTAATGCAGTTTATAGGGTTAATAGCCTTGTAGCTCAGTATTGAGCCCAATACCATCTGTTTGGCTAAAGTGTATCTTCCAGGAAATACTTTTTTCTTCATTTGAACTGTTTCTGCCAACACTTGAATTGACTAGTTTGAATTTCTTTGGCACAAAGCCCTGGTTAAAGCCAGCTTTTCTTCTTTCATATTTAGCTGTTCTTCTTTAGGAGGTGCTCAAATGCTGTCGTGGTGACTTCTTGGGGGAGGTCACCCAACTGAAGTCTTCATGTTGCCTCCTCCCTTTCCCCCTTTTTTTGTATTCTAGTGACTACTAGAACTTCATCTCTTTGTTCTATGGTTTCTCAGGGATTCCGAGATCTAAAGGTTTTGTGTGTATATCCAAAGAGCTCTCCTCAACCAGTAGAGAGTATGATTGTATTTGTATATTTTTCTCATCATACAACATGGATTGAAGAAATTAGAAACTCTGGTTTTAGCCTCTCTGTTTAAGCTTTGCCTTATTGCCAGCACACATGGTTCATAGAAATGGCTAAAGAGGCCTAAGTGATGTTCCCCCGTCCCAGATGAGACATCCAGGGAAATTGAAAGCTATCCAATTTTGAAGGTGTAAAGAGAATAATGTTTTATTCCTAACTTGGGGCTAAGCTTTCACTCCAAGCCATTCCCTCCTTTGGGTACATTTGTGTAAACCTGACCTATTTTAATGGGTCTCAGCTGTGCTTGCTCTCCAGCCACTTAACCCTTTCTCTTTTGGTTCCTTATCTTTGCTAATACAGCAGAGGAAATGTGTTTGTAAAACTCGATTCAGTTTGGCATACGTGGGCAAGCAGTTAACAAACCGAGTTTGGGACAGTTCATGTGTTGTGATTTAAATACACTGAGTTTCCATAGCCAGCGCCAGATATCGCTGTGGTATAGTGTATTTTAGGAACTGTCTTCAGCAAACGAATATGACCAGAAAGGATGGAGCTGTGTTTTCTCATTGTACTGGTGTTTTATATTGAGCAAGATCTTAAAGTCTTACGTTATAATTTGTATTAAAATACCCAGGGCTTCTTTATTTCTTACATAGTAATATAAATTATATTAGAATACTCAGGACTTTCATGTTGCGAGAAAGATTTTCTGGTAATATAAACATAATGATTATGTGGTATTAATGTAAAATTGAGTATTCTGGGTTTTTTCCAGCAATTACTGAAATAGAGTAACTGGAAACATACTAAAAAAATCCCATGAACTGAGATTTTAAGCTTCTTGAAATCAGGCTGTTAGTTTTTCCATACAATATACACAATGGCAATCAGTTTTTGGATGGGCTATTGTTGAATAATACATGAATGTAAATGGAGATTGTATGGAATCAGTTGGATAATTTTGAGGAATGTTTTAAGTACACTAAAGAGCCTGAATAGCAGTTAATGGTGCTTCAGCTTTATTACTGTTTATTACAGTTGGCAGTTCAGTTGCATTTTTTCCTGCATTGAGTTCTCTGGTTTCCTATAGAACAGCAATAAAAAAGCTTACAAATAAGAACAGTCAGATGCACTGTATCCTGTGGCAGAAGAATAGTTTTGCATTGAATTGTAGTTCTTGGCAGCCTGAGCGTGTTTATTGTTGGGCAGCTCCAGAAGATCAGCTGGTGCAGGAAGGACTGGGGCAGACGTCAGCATTCAGAGCTATGCAAGCAAATAGGCTTTGCATGTGTCTGCGGTAACCCAGCAGGGAGCTTCATGGGACACCTCCAGAGCTGGGCCAGTGAGCTCCTGATTCAGCCTCAGCTCAGCCTTCCCTGCTCCTGCCTATTCTCCCACTCCTTACCAAGACAAATATGATTTTAGTTGCCTGTTTTGAGAACTGCTGAAGTAAGCAGATAAGTTTCTGCCGTGTAGAAAGCAAGTTAGAGGCGCAGTAAATAAATGTACGTAGCTTTAGTACTTAGTTGTGAGATTTTATTGGGAACCTGGACTTTTTGTTGTGTTTAGACAACAGAAGAAGTGGTGATGGGAAAGTGATTTAAATATCTAGTTGTTCACAGCTCCCATGGTTTAAAGATCTTTCCCTTGCCCATTGCAATTACTTTTATCATCTTTAGAGCTAGATGTTTGCTACTAGCAATCACAGGCTGGAAAGCAAATGGAGGAATGCATTGTTCTCTTTGTTTGGCTAAGTTCTGAAACTCAAGTGGGGAAAACCCCCATTCTAAACTGCTTCATACCAAAGTATTGCTCTCTTTGCTAGATCAAAGTCATGACAGTGAGGGGAGCTGGTTCAGCAGAGGGCTTATCTGAAACCTGCTTTGCAGAGCTTTCTATTGCTGTGTTCACAAAGACTCTTGAATCTCAGGTTTTAAGTTTTACTAGTAATCCTGCTCATCTGCTGAATTGTGCCAACACTTTGTAATTTTAACTCTACCCTAAGGAATATGCTCTGGTTTCTTACAGTAATAGCCAATAATTGTAACAAATTTATCTGCTAAGTTAGACAGTGGTAGGAATAAGTGAAGCACTCTGGGGTATTTCACAGTTTTCTGCTTTTTGTGTGATTTGTAGAGCATGAGTTGCACAAATTTGGGGAATTTGTTGTCTGCTATCTCTAGTGGCCTGTGCAGCATGAGTTAGAGCTTTTATATTGCTTCCAACATATTAAAACACTTATTGATGACAAAGTGCCATTTGTCCCTGTATGCTTCCTTCCTTGCAGGGTCACTACTGACCTAAACACTCGGAGATTCCTCCTTAGCTGAAAGATGTTCTGCAGGACCTGCCTTCAGGTGCTTTTGTCCATCTGACCATGCCTTATAGTTTCTCTTTCTTTCTTTCAGCTGTCGGACAAGCAACAGAAAGAGTTTGATTGTAACGTCCAGCACATCTCCAACTCTCCCGCGACCGCATTCCCCTCTTCATGGACACACAGGTAACTTCTTAGGACTGCTTTACCTGGACATTATTAGGAAAAATGTCAGTGTTCATTGTAGTGAGTTTGACTGTATTGATACTCTATGTCAAAGTATGCTCTTTGAAACTTAATCTGACTAGGTTTTTGCCTTTTCTAGCTTGTAAGAGGGTCCCTAGTCTCAAAAGAAATGTTTTATGTCGTGATCTGCTTTGTACTTTCTGGTTTGCGGCCATATCCCTCCTCTTTCTGGGGACTCAGTCCTCTAGCATCCTGCAAAAGAACCTGTGATGGAGAATGAAGTAAATAAATACATTTAAGTAAATATCTTGGTTTGAGTCTTCTAACCTGGTTAACTTGTGCCAGTGATTTCACTGCAGTTCTCACAGGGAGAAACATCCTGCTTGCTTCTGTTTGCCTCCAGCAGACTATCAGCTGTGCCATGTGCCATCTTACGGTCTCTACCTGCTACTTAGAGCATCGTGAGATGTTTAGGATGCTTTTCTTTTTTTATATTAGTGCCAGTTCTACCGTGGCAGCACCTGGGAACTGCTCATTTCAGAGCAAATGGGCATCTGCTTGTTAGTCATGAAGGTAAAGTGTGTGGAGAAGTTCTTTCTATAGAATAAAGGCTGATAGTGCAGCCTACAGTAACTACAGATTTTCAGACAGGATCATGCATGCAGATTGAACAGCTTGCCTGAACAGCATGTTCCCTTGTTGTTTTTATTGCTAAAGAAGGTAGGTGATGTGTGACTACTTTGTTTTTGATATTTCAAAATGCCAGCAAAGATGGTTGGGCTTCAGGTATGGCCCTAACAGGCTGTAGTCAGTAGTGTGAAATGGGTGGAACATTTGTGACACGTCACCCACAATGGAGCCTGTCTGGAAGCACATCACTGTGGTATGTAAGTGAAGTAACCATTGTTTTCACTGTAATCAGACTTTCCTCTTCCTACATGGCAGTATGTTCTGTAAGGACTTTCTGGAGATTGAAGTTAAGGAAATGCTGAGAAAGAACAGCAAATTCAGAGTAGCTCAGCTAGAAGGAACCATCTGCTTCTGTTTGCAGAGCATTGCATCTCGAGAAGTGACATCCAGCCTGTTGAAAGGAAAAGGAAGACCAAAGTTGTTCAGGGATGCCCATGAAAGCCTCAACCACCCTAAGCTTTCATAAAAACCTGTCATATTTGCTTGGGATGCATTAAAGAAAGCCCAGTCATGGAAGGCTAGGAAGTGACTTTAATGACATTGTTCTTTTTGAATGGCCTGTGATTTTCAAATGAAAATGTTAACACAATCTTAGAAGTGGTATTAAAACCATTTTCATTTTGCTTCAGAATCTCAGATAAAATGCAGGGCTAAAAATTTGCACAGGGAATCCCTTTCACTTCAAATTCTCTTGGTTCTGTTGTATGTGATTATGGTAGGGATAGCTTTGTAAAATTTGGCTTCAACAAGGCTATTTCTTGGTAGAGATTCTACTCTGAGTTACACTGTGCTCTTTACTTTGTTCTTAGAGTTGATATATATGTTGGATTTACTGAATTCTAAATTAGCTCTACAAACCTTTAACTGAACTGATGGAGAAGGATGCTCTGCAGAATATGAAAGAAGTGTCCTTGCTTGGGAGATCGCAACAAGATGTTGACATGATCATTGCTCAGAAAACAAATGCAGAAATGTTTACAGTAGAAACATTTATATTGTCTTTTCTTCTGATTTGCTTTTGCTATCTGTCTAGTATCTGAAGGGGGGCTATAGGGATGCTGGGGGACTCTTCATTAGAGACTGTAGTGATAGGTAATGAGTTAAAACTTAAAGAGGGGAAGTTTAGATTGGATATAAGGAGGAAGTTCTTTACTGTGAGGGTGGTGAGGCACTGGAATGGGGTGGGCACGAGCGCCGCCGAGCAGCTGGACCTGCGCCGGCTGGACCC
>JANHGB010040183.1:106775-120319 GCA_026283785.1 Coracopsis vasa | reverse complement strand
GGCCTTGAACACTGCCAGGGATGGGGCAGCCACAGCTTCTCTGGGCAACCTGTGCCAGGGCCTCAGCACCCTCATAGTGAAGAATTTATTCCTAATGTCTAACCTAAATCTTCCCTCTGTCAGCTTAAAGCAATTCCCTCTTGCCCTGTCACTACTTGCCCTTGTGAGAAGTCCTCCAGATTTCTTGTAGCCCCCTAGGTACTGGAAGCCTCCCCTGAGCCTTCTCCTTGCTCAACAACCCCAGGTTGTTTCCACAGGAGAGGTGCTCCAGACCTCTGATCATTTTTATGGCCGTCCCCTGGACTCCTTCAAGCAGCTCCACATCCCACTTGTACTAGGGCCCCAAAGCTGAAGGTAGAGTGCTCAAATTATGTTTAGAGGGTGTTTTTAATTTTTAATGCAATTTATATAAAATTTCATAATTTTTGGAACAGCTCAGTTCCACACATCTCTCCACTCCCTCACCCGTCCTTGCATCTGCATTGTCACTATGCCTGATGATGTTTTGGAATCTTACAGCATTTGGAGGGTTTTAATTTTTATTTGAATGCCAAATACAGGGGTTGGGAGTTCTTCTGAATATCTCAGCTTTGTTCTTCATCTTGAGGTAAATCTTTACCCTTCATGTTTATGAAGAAAGCCTTGTAAATGCTAATCTTTACATTTTTTGATGTTAAAAAAATATCAAAAGGCTTATGAGAGAAAACTAATTTTTATTTAGAATGTCGTAGTTCTTGTATTAGTCTTGTGATTTTAGGATCCGTGATGTATCCCAAGACATGAAGAAAAATCAGGAGCTAAAGGCAAATTTCACAATATAAGCTTCCCCGCCTATCTCCCATGCTTACATTAGATGATTGAAGGAAAAAAAGGGTGGTGGTGGGGAATGTGCATAAGACATAGATTTGTTGATCACATAATGGTGCCAATTGTTCCCAGTGAGCAGTGAATGTTTCTGCGACTTAATTGTCCTCCACAATGAGTAACATGCTCTGTTTTGTACTAGGGTAAATCAGCGTTTCAGAAAGAGAAACACGTGACTTTGTATGAATGATCTGCTTATTATTAGAGTTGTTCCTAGCTTGGTATTTTAAAAACAGCTAAATAGAAGTCACATCCATACACAACCTTTCTTTTCAAAAGTGATGGAAAATGGAATAAACATTTGAGGTAAAATCCTGTCTCCTCTTGGGGCTGTGTAATAAACTTCCATGGGCCAAGACTTCAGTGCTAGGGACTACTCTTCCTAGTGGAGACCTTCATAAATTCCCTCTTTTTCAATGGGAAGTGCCGTCTCTATGCAATTTGGTTTAATCCATAGCACTCTTCCCAGTCTTTTACAATTGTTTTGTTTGTGTGCAGAAGCTTCCTGAAGAAAGGTATAGCAGCATTTAGTCAGAGAAATTTCCTTGTTGTAGTCCATATTCAAAAGAGAATTAAGTCAGTGAGCCTGAAAGCATATATAAGTATTTTAAGTGAAGGCCAGTATCATAGAATCACAAGATGGTTTGGGTTGGAAGGGACCTTAAAGGTCACCTAATTCCAATCCCCTGCCATGGACAGAGCCGCCTTCCACTAGACTAAGTTGCTCAAAGCCCCATCCAACCTGGCCTTGGCACTGCCAGGGATGAGGCAGCCACAGCTTCTCTGGGCATGTTTCACAGAAAGTTTGTATCATAGCAGCTCACTGTTAGTGCTAGAAATGCAGTTTACAGAGCAAGGAAATCTGTGGCTTCATTTTATCAGGAACATAATGGAAATTTTAAAATTTGCCTGCTAAAAAGTATGCATAATGTTATAAATATAATTGAATATAGCGATTGAAACTCTGGTAGGGATGTGAAAGTTGAAGTTCCAGCAAAGTTGAAATCAGTGGGAAAAAATATTTTAATGGTTAAGCTCCCCCTTGCTGATTGGTGTTTCTGGTAACCTGTACTTTGAAGCCTGAGTTACAGCATGCATTTCTAACATGGTGTGGCATTAATTGTTGGGGCAGTTTATTAACAGTAGTATTGGGTAGAAATGTTAAATGAACCCTGGTGGTATTCTAGTTTGAAAAATAATTAATCTAGGACAATCCCCCAGTGGTGAGCCTTGAGCACAGGAGCTCCAGCAGGCTCTGGATGCTGTGTCCACTGGGCAGTGGAAAGATGTTCAACAGCTGCGACCCTGGATGGAAACCTCTGCTCTTGCTCTGTCATTAGTGAACTTCATCATTAGTAAACCTAAGACCAGCCCTGTGCATGGGGGAGAGGATATTAATTTATCCTTGCTTACACACTTGTGGTGCAAATACAGGAGTTACTGTTTCTATCTTATTACAGAAGGGAAGAGGGATGAAATTGCTTCACAAGCTGTAAAGCCAGCACATTACCTATGTTTGCCCCCTTCTGTAACGGCAAAAAATAACCACTTACACCATTTAAATCTTACCTGGCAAAGTATGACTCCTGTTGCTATTGTCATAACTGCTGAAAGAAGTGGATTTATACTGACAGGAGCAAAAACATGGACACGTACAAGATGTGATTCAAAATCAAGAGAGTTGTAAGAACTAGCAAAACAAGGCGTTAGTTCGTTAGTTGTAAGAACACACGCATAAGAAAGATGGCTTTCCTCTTCTTTTTATTTTTTAATTTTTTCTTACTTTTTTAAATTGTTTGCTCTCTAAAAGGATATTTTCTATCTTTTGGCTGCTCCTATTTACCTCTGCTCCTTTCTTGATATATTAGTGTTTTCCTTTCAGAACAGATGCAGTTGGTGTTTACATGCGAGTGGGTGCATATATTGGTGTATATTTGTACATGCTTGCATTCATGGTGCTTAATCGTAGAATGGTCAGGGTTGGAAAGGACCTTAAGACCATCTAGTTCCAACCCCCTTGCCATGGGCAGGGATGCCTCCCACTATATCATGTCACACAAGGCTCTATTGCTTTTGGAGTTAATAACAGACTTTGATTCTCCCCCCTTCCTGCCTGAATGAAGAGCACGGTGGTGAGGCTATGACATCAAAGCTACATTTCTGTTCTGTTGGCCTCCTCCTGTGTTTGGTCCAGGATCATCAATCAAGGGCGGTTTTACTTATTTATTTACTTTAAAATTGTAAATCTTAAAAGCTGACAACCCCCCAGATATTCCAGTTAAAAGACTGACTGAGGACATTTTCCATATAAATGAAATTTGGAGATCTTGGTGTGTATCTGAGGGTGACAATTTAATAATGAATTGCTCTACTGCATATATGGTGTTACAGGGTGAGTTGTTACTGCAAATGTTTTACAGTCCCATAGCCCAGAAGTGCTAGCTAGTCATATTTTTCATGGTTTCATTTAAAGGCATTTTAGCAGCCAGCCATTTGGACAAATTTAATCCCAAAGGGAGGGATTAGCATGCTTTTAAAGCATGTGTTTTGAAAACTGGCATGACGTCATGCACAATTCAGACTCTCATTTTCTCTTATTATCGTAATGGAAAAAATACCTCGCATTGTATGTATCTTATTAGGACTTTTTCTTCAGCAGCCTAATGGTGATATTGTGGTGGTTGACTGGCTGGTGTCTGATGTCAGTGCTAATGTTAAGGTGTGATGAGGATGTGGAAGTGTTTGCTCTGTGCAGAACAGGCTAAATGAATGGAAAGCATCCCACAGAGATATTGAGGACTTGGTAAAGTGAATATAGCATGTATGCACAGAGTACACCACTTAGAAAATCTTATGCCTGTAAATACATAATGCAGACTAATAAGGCTAGAGTTTTGACTAAGTAAAAAAAATAATAAAAGGAATATGAAAACCAGAATTCCAAGGGTGGGGGGAAATTTTTGAATTGGGCTTGGCTGACTCCCAGTATGCGGGGAATTTCAACCTGAGGTGGAGATTTAAGACATTAACAAGCAAAGAGCAGTGAGCAACTGCTTCCAAACTCTTACATGAGGAGACTGAAAACAATTAGTCCCCTCCCAGGCTGTGCTGTTCTGCTGTTGCATCATCCCCTTCCTGGGAACGCTGAGACGCGTGTTAGTGTCTAGAATGTAGTGTCAGGTGTATATCCTTCAGGTGCTTCCTAGCTTACATAAAGGATAAATAGTCCATAGACTATTAGCAGAAAAATAATCTCTCCCCTGACCTTTCATTCAGTTTCTGGTAACTCTTTGTAATGTAATGCAAATTTATGAGGTTTTTGGCTCTTCAGCTAGCACAGACTAAATAGTGCCACTGACTTCAGCAGAGCAGTACCAGTTGACACCAGCTGAAGATTTCATCCTTCAGCTATAGTATACTTACTCCCTAGAGATATTATAGGATCATTGTACAGGAGGGGGGATATTTTGTTTTGATGCTGTGCTGCATATCACTGGTCTTACAGGGTTCATCTTGGATTGTATTGGATTGTGGCAGGTTTGTAGTGTAGTGGTTCTGCAGCTACGCTGAAGTGCTTTATACAGGGTAGCACTGAAGAGCCTTGCATCACTTGCTGTAGCCTGAGGTCCTTTTGGCTCAGATGACTCAAAAGATAGCCCCAGGGAAAGCTGTGAAATTGGAAATCCCATAAACTTGCCACCAGGGCAGGAGTTCAACTTGTAATAGAAAGAATTATCTTTAAAAATGCCCTTCTCTGATGGGTTGTGTAGTTAGGGGAGGGTGTCCAAGTGTTTGTTTTGCCTTGTGCAAGTGGTAAACAAACAAAAGTGTTTGTTTGTCTTTTGCCCTTCCAGCATGTGGAAGGACATCCAGAGGCTGAGGGGTTACAGACATTCCAAAATGTGGGTAGTTGGTGCCTATGGTCCTCTCTGAAGAGTGTCTGTCTAGACCATCTATCATTAATTGTGTCAGGAGAAGGAACTGAGCACTGATGATCCCCCGAATGCATTGAAGCCTCTGCAAATCATATGGGACTAGAGCCAATGGTACTGTTTAGTTTTCCAAATAGGCTTTCTGTGTGTTTCAAAGAAATGGACTTGCTGCTTCTTACTGAAATTTATTTTATACTGCTGTGTACAACAAACATAGTCCTGTTTGGGCAGCTGCCACAGGGACAGACCACAGGCCTGGCTTTCTTGTGATGCAACTTAGCTGTTCATCTTGCCTTGCTGAGGAGTCCCTTGGCATAGCAGAGAAGTGGCGGAGGGGCAGCATGCAGCTCCAAGGGCAAGCAAGCACTTCTAATGCCATCCTCGGGGACATGGGGCAGCCCTGATGGGTATCCCTTACTTCTGGCACTATACTGCACTGCTGGTACACATCCAGTTTGCTGTTTTGGCCATGGCGTCTGTCTGCATGTCCTCCTTTCTCTCAAGTATCTCTAAGTGGCTTGTTTTCCCTACCCTTACTTATGTCCTAAAAATGTGTCAATGAATAATTATGCAGTACCGATCTCATTCAAAGCTTTTCTGCATGGGGAATATCAGTACTCCATATCAGTACTACTGTATTGTTCATCTATTTTGCTCAGCTTTTTCCTCGAAGGAATACAAAAATACATAAGTATTCCAAAGTGAGGGGTTCAAATAAAGTGTTATATGAGCTTTGCCAGCTGATATTCTCATGTTTGTGGGGTCTGTCTGTCTGTTTATCTATCTATTTTGGCCTTTTATTTATTTATTCTCTTGGGGATGGGGAAGGTAGGAGGGGATGCAGAAGTAACTTTGTTAAGCCTGTGCCCTGTGTTATTTCTGGCCTGCTGTGCTGAGCTTTCAAGAACTGCCAAGGGATGCTCTTATTTTCAGAAGTATTTGCAATGTTTCTTATTTTAGCTTATTCGTTGTTTATGCTGAGTTTCACTCTTGGGTCACTAATGGAAAAGTGTATATGAATCTCAGTTGTGAAAAAACACAGATATACTTTCCTGTGGACTGGGGTAAAAAAAGCAGGGTGTTTTGGGGTTTGGTTTGGTTTGGTTTTGTTTTACCCAAAAAGCAGGATTCTGGTGGTTAACAGCTGTTGCTTAGGGAAACAGTTGTAAGAAATGAAATGTAGTGTTAAAGGATGGGATTTCACTCAACAGTAAAGACCACAAGCTCTTATCTGATTCATCATTTGGTGCCTGTGATTTGATTTATCACTATGATGGACCAGCCCTTCATTAATTTGTCTTACTCCTTTTTGGCAGAGTGACGTGTGCTGAGGCCTTCCAGTTATGTGTTTTAAAGGCTGAGAATTTCATTGTCTGCTCGCAGCTTTACACTGGGAGGAATGATAAGAACTTGTTTCTTATTTACTATCTCTGCGCCATTTGCGATATGGTAGATGCCCCTCATGCTTTCCTTCTCTGATTTTCTAAGATTAGAAATTTTCTTCCCTTGCAGAGAACTTGCTTTCTACATCTAATCATCATTTTAGCTTTTCATTTTCTATCCTTAAGAGTGTCACTGTTTTTGAGATAGACTGGCTGAGAGCACAGAATATATTAAAGTCTAAAGTCTACTTTGCATTTATGATTGCACACTGTTTTTTTTCTTTTCATTACCAATTTCCTGTAATTCTTTCACTTTTTTGAAATGTCACTTTTTGAAAGTGATAAAAGCTCACTTTTGAAAGCTCACTTTTTCACTTCCAAGCAATGAAGCAGCATGACTTCCTTCCCCATAAGTCTCCGCTTAAGAACTTTCTCCTGATTTATGAGGTATGTCTTCTGGTCCAACATTTCCTACATTTCACAGTACACCATCCTTCATTTGTTTTTTCTGTGGCATCTGAGGATGTGGCATTTGGGATTTCAGTTTACTTAAGATGAGTTTACTCAAGTGTAAGAATACTTTTTAGGCTTCAGAAAATCAATCAATGCCTTTACCTGCAGAAATTAAGTGATACTTACGGAAACAAACTTTGTTCAGCATAGAGTACTTCAACTCAACATGCTTACAGCAGGGCCAGAATCAGGCTGAAATCTTCAGATTAGTTAGCTCTGTTAAGATCCATGTGTTGATATCCCAAACTGGTTTGTTTCCCTTTCAAAAAAACAATTTTAAAGAAAATGTTGTTACTTCATGGGTATATTTTCCGTAAAGTGAATTTCTTTACAGCAGATGCTTGCATCTTTTAAATAGTCTTAAAGTGACATCCTGTGTTGCCCCCATAGGCTAATCTAATTTGCCAGTTCCTAAGCACAGAATCAAAATTCAGTATTGCTAGGCTTTAGTTTTCCAGTTTATCAACATATTTTGGCTGTTTTTTGTTGTTCAGGCCCTGTATGTTTCATCACTGTCCCTACAGTCAGCGATGCTGTTTCATAATGTGGGTGCTTTGTATAAGTACTTGTGTAACCAGCTTGATGACAAACGTGGCATGCTGTCTAATGCTTCAGTGCATATTATCATATAACTGTTAGGAAGCATTGGACTTGTTGCGTGTTACCTAGTATTTGAACAAAGCAATGAAAGCAGTATTATGGATAATTTTTCTCAGAAATCCTTTCTATTCTGTTCCAGGAACTGGCTATAGGGGGCTTTCCAGCAGCAGTGCATAGTCCTTTATTTATTTCCCTGTGTCTCAGGTGTATTATTTGTAAAACTCCACATCAGATCTACCCAACCACTGTGCTTTGTATTGGAACAGTGTACAATATCAGTCAATGAATGTGCTCTTTAATTACCATTTCCCTTTTCTGGGGGAAAACAGAGCCAGGAGGGGAAAAAGACACCCAAAACCCAAACTTCCTATCTCAATTAATTTTTTTTTGTTATGTTCCCCAAGGTCCCCAAGACACTTAAGAGGTGTCATGATGTCTGGCTTATCTGAACCATCTATTAAACGTTGGCAGTGCAAGTCACAGAATGTCCCCCGGTGTAGACCAAGGCTCTGATCATGCAAACAAGCGCCCATGGACTTCAGAGGCTCAATCCAAGTTCAGCAACCAGCCTGGCTGCAGCCTGCTCCTCTCCGAAGCACCTTTTGATGGCCTCAAACTTTTGTGCAGTTTGGTCTCTCCCCCGCTGGTGCTCCAGATAAAGCTTGTCATGGTGTGAAGGCAGCAGCACAAAAGCTAATAAAGGAAGATCTCAGCCATCCGTCACTGTTACAGACTAAACAATCCTGTATTGTTGAAGAACTGGCCCCTTATTATAATAACAGTAAGGAAATTGCCATGGAACAAAATCAGCAATCTTTTTATTTTTAAGGAACATTTTAAGGAACTCTCTATCCTTGGTATGTGCAAAAGACTATGAATTGAAGCTACCTGTTAGATTTAGATTTGCAAGAGAAAGTTACCAAATGAAGGGACTTACTTGGGTCTCAGGATTAAAACTGAGAAGGAGACAAAACCCCAAGGTGATAGGAGATCTTATTCTCTGTATTGTGAATAATACTGGGATTCTCATAATAAAAGGTTTTGAGAACACCTCCCTGTGATCACTAATGCCCAGGATCTTGAAGGTATGAAAGACTTGCTGAGATTTGGCAGATGGACCCAAGAGGAGAGAATGATTCCCAGTCAACGCTATTCCTCTGTCTTCACACAAACCTAGAACTGGTTATTATCCTTTACTGGTACTTTATGGTAGCAGCAGGGATTGCTAGGATTGTTGCATGCTGGAGGGACGTCTGTGGAGCACACCGAAGGCCATGACTGCACTGGACACCAAGTTTCTGCACAGGGGGGTATCTTCTTGTATGTTCCCCAGGATTTTCCCAGCTGCTGTCAGACATGGGCCTTGCATTGACATGAACGTGAGAGGGGAAAACCTTACTGCTACTGGAGAAAAGGCAGGAGGATCTGGCTGAGAAGACCAGGACTGAAGGTGTTTGTTTAAGAATCTTGCCGTCTGGCTTTTCACATAGAAAGAAACAACTTGGTCTGTGTTGCTTTCTTTTTGTCGCTTGGTAGCTGTAGTGCAGCTCTATAGCACTTTAACAAGCAGATGTTGTGAAGAGTTCACACAAGACAAAGTAAGTATGGCTAACAATTTATTATTTGTATTTTTTGTAACTCCTCAACCTAAGCAGACTCGTCACCTAAATTGTCTTATCTATCGCCATTCTGCAAATTTCAACTTAGTCATCTCTAGAAGCCATAAGGGAAATTGCCTGCAGGAAGAAAAGGTATTACAATTTTTATATTTATTTTTCCTTTTTTTGTTTTCAAAGAACTGTGTGCAGGGCTCATACTCTCTGCATTCTCAGAATTGCTTGTGCGTTGGACAGGCACACCTGCTGGGGACTCTTGGGAGGCACATTTTCATTGTTGTGCATTGTTTTTCTTGGTTTCAAGTAAGGACCCAATTCTGCGAACTAGTGGCAAAATACGATTTACAGGGAAACGTGTTGCCTTCTAACCCCTGTGTTGTTACTGGTATCTATGGAAAATATGAAGTGTGGGACATTGAAAGTAATGTCATCTGCTCTGCATTTTTTGCTCAGCGCTGTACATATGCCCATAAAGCTTGTGCCCACCTCTGTAAAGAAGTATGTGCATGATTAATTTGTTACCATGTCTTGTTCCAGAGGGTACCTTTATAAACATTTGTGAATTTAAGGATCAAATGTGTTGATGTAATAGAATGTGACAAAATTCAAACGTGTTTGTATGTGGAGAACAAAACCAGGCTGTTACCAACTCTGATTTTTTTTTTCCCCTTCTTTCTTCTTTAAAGCAGTTGTTTGCAGGAAAAAAATACTAGGCTTCTGTGGTCTTTAAGGTATGAAGCATCCTTCTATTCCTCTTTAACAATAGTCTTTCAAATAAATGTGCTGCCTGTTGGCTCAGCCAGTGAGACAGTATCTGTCACACATACACATGCAAAATATATTTCAAAGAATTATCTGTCATGTAAGATTTTAAAACTATTTCCCCTCATTGTAACTTTCTGGCAATTAAGGCTACTGATTTATACGATAGCAATTTAATCTATTGTCTTGAGACTCAAACGGATGTGACGTTTGGTCTTTATCTTTCCTTTTAAATGAGCAACAGTTCCTGCTTGTACAAAAACAAGGAATTTCAGACCAAAGCCATTCCAGTCCTGTCTTCTGAAGGAACGTGGGAACAATGGTGTGGTAGGCTATTGGTGGCAACTGGAGGAATTTCTTGTTCATGTGCAAGAGGAATCTCGCACAGAAGAAGGTACATTCATTTATCATTAAGCCAGTGATAAAATTTATAGAGGGTTATATACTGGCAGATCACACTTGGCTGTATTCTGATTCGTTGGTGGCACCTGCTTTATCACTGTTGAGGGAAACTTCAAGTCTGCAGCTTAGAACAGACTGGGAGGTGGAAGGGGACTGAAGAGTTTTATACACTGTCTTTTTTTTTTGCCTGCTTTGTAAAACTGAAGGGTTAACAAGGAAAAGCAATATCTGGTTCTGTCACAATAACACAGTGCATGCACTAAAAATACATTAGCAAGTGTGTAATCTGAGAATAATGACTATTGTTTTCTTTACCATTACTTCGTAGTCACATTTCCATGCAGTTGCCACTTCTTAGCTATCTTGCAGCAGTAACAGACTTATGTTAGACTGGCATTTGCAGCACTATATTAGACTGAGTTTTATAATGGATCTTTCTTTTTCTGCCTTTAGTAAATGTGGCAAACCTGGTGTTTATTTATGTGGCTGTGAATTGGACCTACATAATTGACATCAGTAAGAAGTGTAAACTGAAATCAGAATTTGTCTTTGCAAAACGTATTCTGGTCATTAATCAGAGGTTTCTTTTAGGGAAAGGTGTGTCTGCTCTCCTGGCATTAATATATTAAGCATGGTATATTTAAGCTTCTCTAGTTGCTTATCTGACCACTGAAATTAACTCACTTAGATGGAGCTACCTACAGTTTTCACCCATTAACTGTTAATGTATACAGAATGCATCTCTAGTTCACCATCTGTATAACACTCATATCCCATTATTACTTTTAAAGGCCTGGCAGTACAGGAGGTAATTTATAGACATATGGGGAAAAAAGGCTGATGTTTTCATTGTACAAAGTAGGAGGCAATACTAAAACTGATTTTGGTGAAGGGAAATTTTCACCCTGGGTCTGTAATCTCTGCACAATTTCCTCCCTTTACTACTTGTCACTTATCTCAAGCACACCATCACCCTGAAATCAGTGGATTATAAGCATATGGTTATAATGGTCTGCCAGACAGATCTGTTGGCTGGTGCAAACCCTATCTGTTCTTTCCTCCTGTGGAATTTCGGGCAGGATTCAAATCTTGTGCAGCAGAGGTGACTTCTACTGGAGCCAAATTGGCTGATTCAGTTTGGTGTGCTTCTTCATGTCAGGTTGTCTGATAAATAATGCTGTGTATTGAAAGGCTTTGTGTGTGCAATGTATTAACTTGGATAAATCAGCATATATGTGTATGTTGGGTTGCATTTCCTGTGGAGGTAGCCCACATTGCTGAGGGGTGAAAATGGGAACAAAGAATAATTAATCTCCTAGATTACCTATTTAAAGAAGCATGGGTAGGTAACTGAATTACTGTGAAAGTCTATGGATTATTATTTATGAAATGTAGAGTCTCAGAAATAACTTTATAAAGAAAATGATGAGTTGTTGGGAGCCAAACAATATATTCTAATCTTTCTCTTTTTGATTTTTGACAGATGCTCCTCTTGGCAGTGGTGCTAACAAACCTACTACAGGCTACTGTAATATCAGGTAGGAAAACATGTTTATTTTCTGATGTCTAGGAACTGTAATATGCTTTCACTGTTTCTTCTGTAGATCCTCTCTGCCTCCTTGCCTCACCCATCTAATCCTGCTGTCCTGGCTCAGGCAATATTCTCATCACAGTGAAGACATCAATAAAGTTACTCCTTTTGGCCCTTTACCTTGCAACAAGCACTGTGTTGAATCACAGATTCTCTGAAGTCAGTGATGCTTGGCTGAACAAACCATGCGACTTGTTCATGCTGCTCTGTTCATGCTAAAATAAATGTAATGGGATTGCAGGCAGGTACAGATGAACAAATGCATGGTATTCCTTAAAGCATCAGCACTGGAATTACCCATGCAAGGTTTGGGCAGGTAGAAATAAAGCAAAAAAGCCATTTCACTAATGCATATAATAATAAAAAAATCTGTGGTTGATCCTATGTACTGTCATGCTGTCCTAGAAACTAGAGCTGGAGGTTCAGAACATGCAATGATCAATGGCGTTGAATTCCAGCAGATAAATTCCTGAACTACAAAATGATTGTTTTACATTGCAAGTTGTGTTGTGTTTTGAAACCCAGGATCATCAGGTTCTTTGCTTCAGGAGTCATCAGGTTCCCGTTGCAGCCTATTTGGGAATGATCACATCAAAACTTTTGATGGTTCTTTCTACAATTTTGCTGGGGATTGCAGTTACCTCCTTGCTGGGGACTGTCACAAGCGCTCCTTCACTCTCTTAGGTGAGTCTGAGCAAGATACTAATAAGTAATAAATGTAAAATGTGCAATATGGCATTGCACTTGTGCCGGGTTCCATCACTGAGAAGAAAAGACAAATAGCTGCCCTTTGTCAGATAGGATGGACCACTGCATAAAAAGGTCTTGTTTGTGGTTTGTTCCGTGTGGTTTGTTCCATGTGGTGTTTTAATTTTCTTAGGTATGAAAAATAAGGAAATTCTGTCACTTTGGCTTCAGTTATCCCTTGGTAATATTGCTCCCACATAACTAAGCTGCCAAGGAATGGAGATTTTCTTACTGGCTTTTCTAAAGAGGGAAAGTTAGACCTTGTTTAAGTTTGATTTTTCTAGAGGAATGTGACTATTAAAGCTGAGTACAAGAATAAGAACTACACAACCCCGTAGAACTAATTGCACCTGTATGCTAAATCCTCTCAGTGAGGAAAATATCCCATACTACAGGACAAAAGGCCTTTAAATTAGCATGAGTCTCTGCAGTATTACTCTTGGGGATGGGCAAGAGATATGAAAACCAAAACTGTGTATTACTCTTACCAACTTTTTTGGTAGATATTCTAATAACAGTTCTATATTAGTCATAGTTTAAAATGACTCTTTGCTGACTACAAGTAAATTGAGGTAAACTGATCCCATCACTCTGAAAAGCAGCAATACACCAAATTAAGTAATTTTATTCTTCAACTTGAACAACTTCGTACAAATTTTTCATATGTAGAACCCACCAGGATATGAATTGATTACAGTGTTTCATGTGATCAAATAAATCTTACAAAACCCAACAACCCAAAACAACAAAATATGAAATATTGTTTATACTGAGCACATAAGCATGGCATAACCTATTTATGATTCCTATCTTAGTGTATGTGTGTGGGTTCATTTTGATTCTAGATAACCGGCTGTGAAGTGCAATCTCTGTTGCTGAGTAAAGTGTCCAGGTCTGGGCAGAGCTGGCTACCTCAGCAGGAGGTCCAGAATGGTGCCATTGCACAAGGAGCTGCTGTAAAGCCAAAAATAGACAATGGGCAAAAGCAGAGAAAGGACTGTGTCTGAGCTCTCCTGCCTCTCCTCTCTCTCAGAGCCTAAGTTGTCTTCATCTCTATGTATTGCTGCTTTTGAAAAAAGCAGAGTGAATTTCCATCCTCCCTTCCCAGTTGGATAGCCAATATTGACATCCATCC
>JANHGB010040183.1:79801-99389 GCA_026283785.1 Coracopsis vasa | reverse complement strand
GGCCTATGGCCATATGGAAAATCTGGAGGAGGTCCAGGGAGGGAGGTCAGGGTTCCTGCCTCCCACTCACATACCTTGAGTGCAAGGTGGTTATTGCTAATGCTTTCCCTTGCCTGACCATCAATCTCAAAGTAAACAAGCAGCACAACAGTTTCAGATTTCAAAAGGAACTGGTGATTTTGAGACCCAGATATCACAGTGAACACTGATTTTTCTGTCAGGAGTGAACATCATCTGTGTGAAAATCAGAAAAGTGGAAGCAGCTGTTCTGACCAGAAAAGGAAAAAAGTTGGGAGAAAATGGGTGTGAAGTTATGTCCAAAACATGTCAGTGTGGTGTGTGTTGTTGTTTGTTTGTTTGTTTGTTTGCTTGCTTGCTTGCTTTGCAGCAGTCTCGTTTTAAAGTCATAGTGCCTCTCTAGCCCTGTATCAGTCGCCATAGGTCGCTTAAGGATACATTAGACAAATCACAGGAAAAACCACTGTCGGCTGATATCTCTTAGGTCATTACTATCCTAGATTTTTACTGTCCTATGTTGAGGAGACTTGCCTGGGGCAAGACCTAGAGCTACTGAGCAAACTCAAATCTATCAAGTATTGCCTGTTCAAAACAACTTGTAGCTTGATTTCAGGGCCCCAGGACTTCGCAAGGAGGAAGAACTGCTCTGGCAAGTTGCTGGCAAATCGCTTGTACCTTTGGAAATGGCTGCTAATATACAGACAGGTGGTGGCAACAAGAGGGTTTGAAAAGCAGGCTCCAAAAAAATAAACCCAAATAGCCCCACAAAAGATTTTAGGTTTTTTTTTTTTAATTTTCTTTTTAAAATTGATAAATTAAACCCCAGGTGACCAGCATGTCAGGGCCAACAGTTGTCCCAACCTTCAAATCTGAACTTGTGGGTGAATGAGGATCTTGGGGTACCTGACAATGGGAAGCTCAGCATGAATGTGTATTGAGAGTAGAGGAACACTGCTTCAGAATGGAGCCCATCTCCCATTACATGTAGCTGTTGGTGTAAGGCTGAATTAGTGCAAATAAAAGGGAATGTATTTAATTTGGCATCTTACTTCTCCTCAGACTAAATTTCATTGTTACACTAATCTCTACAATCTCTACAATTGTTACACTAATCTCTACAATCTTTAGTAAGCTAAAGAGTTGTGTTCTTGTTTTTCTTTCCCTGTGCTGATTTTTGGCCGTGTAGATGAAAATTTCATGCCTTTTACTGCTTTTCCCTGTGATACTTTCCTTGGAGTCTTCTTTCTTTGATATCTCTCAATGGCCTAACATATGCTACATTTATAAACCCCCAATTTCTAGTTTACAAAAAGTCTACTAGAGGCTCCTGGCTTTATTACATCTGCCTTAGCATTCCTAGTGTAGACTACCCTTTAGGAACATTTTTAGAGTTCAGTATATTCTGTGTGTTTGTGCTTAATGTACAGCAGGTAGCTCGATGACAATTTTATTTGATATAAAATGGTGTATTATAAAATATGAAATATAAAACTATTATATAGATACATTTGGGAAGCATTTGTTATGTTTTTCAGATACAGTCAGGGTCATGTGTCAACATATTCTCTGCATAAGGTCTTGGGTATTGTTTTAAGAGCGGCAACTGATACTCTCGCATGCAACACAGCAGGGTTTTAAAAAGCAGAGTTGCAGAACTGAGAGTCATTAACTGTTTTGTAGCAGGAGCTCACAGAAGGAAGCAGAAGTAGTCCTCGAATCAGCCATGCCATATGAGGCAAAAGGGGGAGGAGGGAACATTCCCTTTCTGGGAGGATCCCTCTTCTCCAAAGGATGAAGCAAGAGAAGCAGAGAACCTGGCTTGCATCTCCCACAAAGTGCCAGTCATACAGATTACCTCCTTTGGTTTTGCTTTTATGCAAAATGGGTGCAAATCTTGCCAAACCTGGGCCAGGAGCTGCTTTTAATAAGGCAGAGGAGCTGTTTCAGGACAGCTTACACAGTAAGGTCATGGGCCCAAACAATTATGGTGAATGTAAGTTCCTTTTCACACAAGGTTTAGTTTCAGACAGGAGAAAATCAAGGGTATCTGGGGTCAGGAATGCTAATACTTTCTTTGGTTAGGGAGAGTAGTTTCATTTTGTTTGCCTCTCTAAGATGTCTTGTATCTTACTGGCAACTTTTAAATAGTACAAAAATGTGTGTGCATGCTTAGTGCTCTTCAGATTATATCTGACCAGCAAATCACTCCTACCATGTTCCTGCAGGTATGAGAAGTGCTGGGAGCTGCCTTCTGCAGGCTTTAGTCTGGCCTTGAGGTCCTCTGCAGAAATCAGTCCAGATCACTGGAAAGGGCTTTTCTACAGTCAATCTGTTTTGGAATAGAAATTCATTTGATATGACAGGTTTTATTCTTAGAAACAGATTTTATGATTTAGTGGTGGCCTTGGCAGTCCTGAGGTAATGGTTAGACTTCATGATCTTAAAGGTCTTTTCCAACTGAGTTGATTCTATGATTCAGCAGACTATCACAGTGGTAGTAGCGAACAACGACAACTTGATGCTCTAACTCTTAAAAAAATCCATGTGCTTCTCCTCTCCTTCATTCACAGGGACCCTTGTGGCAAACAGTTATGACTTTGCAAACTCCTGGGCTTTGCACAGTGAAAACAAGCAGTGCAAGAGAGTGCAGACTCCAAGCAACACCTGCAACATTTCATCTGAGATTGCAGAGAAGGTTGGTGCCACAAGATACCATTCTGGTTTTGGTCCTCCCATACCTGAAGGCAGCTTGCCTGTCCTGTGGCAGAAGAACACAAATGCTTCCTTGTAATCCATGTCAGCACCTACCGTGGTCCTCCCGCAGCAAGCAATTAGGATGCAAAATGCAGGAGATATGTGTTTTGGTTTCTGAGGTGCAGTGTGGTCTGAGATTGCTACACTGGGTGCTGATCTTGCTGCTGCACTGAGCATGGCTCCTCATCCAGCTAGTTAACTGTGGAGCTGGTGGTGGCTGTATGTAGGTTGCTGCTGTGGTGCGTCAGGATCAGGTGCAGGGCGAAGGTGGAAGTAACACATCCGCAGCGTGGCCTGTGATGTCTGTGTGTGTTTGCAGTGTTTCCATGAGCCAGCATGGGGCTGGATGCAGGATGCAGCTGTGTGCCTGCAGTTCCTGAGCTCCTTGCACACTCTGGCTGGGAACAGCAGGAGGATTTCTGTACTGGGCTGCCCAGTGCTGTAGAGAAGCGACCTTGGAGACTGCATATTAACTGATGTCTTTCTTATATGCAGTGTTGAGAAAGGAACAGTTTACTCACTAGTTAGTGAACACAATTTTTCTTCCCTACTGCACCCTGCCTGTCACTCTTCTTTCTAAAACTGAAGTACCTATATACCCCTTCCTCCCAACACACAAGCATCAAATGGATAAGCAAAGAAACCAACAGCTCATTTGAGACTGAAGGGTGAGTTGCTGCCAAAGAAACTTTGGTACTACTTGGGAAAGGTGTGTTTAAGTTGTGCCTGTAGAATGAAGTTGTCAGTTTCCTTTTTGATTCTGCCAGCTGGGAAGCAACAGTTCTGAAACCTCTGTGAGCACCACTACCACAAATGGTATTTGTGAATGTGTTGCAATTCATATACTTGGGAGTCACCAGAGCGGTGAGGTGCTTCAGCCAGGCTATTTTTGACAGAGGAGATGTTCTCTGTAGATGTTGCAAAGGCTCTGTGCTTTTTCCCTTGCCAGAAGGAGGAGGTTCCTTCAGCTATGCATATAATGGTAGCTCTGATTTGCTGAAGAAACACAGAGCTGCTTGTCTCAGCCATCTCTGTGACCCTTTTTGCTGCATCAGCCTTTTTCTTCTCCTCTTTTATAAGTATAAACATGTTCCTTGTTTTCCTTAGGCACAGGGTGGACACACACAGATAGTCACTTCCAGGGAGGAAGGCTACTTCTAGGGAGAAAAGTAGCTTTGAACATATACTGACTGCATGTGGTATTGCAGGTTATGACTGTCACAGTAAATTGAGCCTACATCCATTGAGGGCTTGCATCTGGTCTCATGTATTCTATAAATCAGAATAATATCGTGGGTGTCAGGTTTAGGTTTACGCCAGAGTAACTAAGGCCAACCTTTAGCTGTTGGTTTCTTGCTATGCAGGACCTGTAGACCGATACTTGTTGAACCAAGCTCAAATAATTTCTCAGGAGTAGTGGCACTTTCTGGAACATATCTGCTCTACAGCTACTTTGCATGCTGGTTTCCTAGTTACCTGGAAAAACCTGACTAGGATTTGGACAAGCTTGCAAAGTTCTGACTCTATACTTCCACTAAGCTTTTGGATGGCGACATATGTATTAGACATGTTCTGAAATTCAGTGAAGCATGCTCCATATCTTCAGTCTTGCAGCCTGCACACTTGACTGAGGAAACACAGCAGTGATTCCAGGTTGGAAATCTTCAGCCTATGTTTCTTGTTTGAGCTGAGGTAGTGTGTCGGGGCATTCCTGTCAGGGACAGGACTGATTGAACAACTGACTTGAGTAGTGGTGTGTGGTGCCAAGGGGGTGACCAAAGCACGAATGGTTTCAACATGGTTAAGATGTCTTCTGAGGGACAAGACTGCCTTTTAAACCTGGTTACAGCCCTACAGCAGGGTTGATTCTTGTGAATGGTGTTGGCCACTGGAATTTTATCTGTTCAGGCAAGTTTAGTGTTTAGACGATGTCAACATTGCAACTGAAGTTCGGGAGAGGCATGCGGGGCGAAATCCTGTCTGATGGGTAGACTGCAACTAATGTGAGTTTTATACAGATCATGTTAAATATTGATGCTTTGATGGATAAAGTTTGCTCTCCCACAAACGGGATGGAATTATCCTCTCTCTCATGTGAGCTCACAGCATTTAACATTGGCTTAATTTATTCACTGTGCAAGAATACACACAGCACTATTAATAGAAGACCAGCGAAACGAACGCCTTTTGAAGAATGTGGGGCTTTTTAATAGCCTGCTTTGTTTGCTTGCTTCAGCTTCAGGAATGTAAATCTCCTCCATCTCCCAGCCTGTCTCCTTCCCTCCCTCCCTCCCTGCCGGGCGGTCAGCTGCTAGGTGAGGAAAACAACAGCTTTGGTTCAGTGTGCTCCTCCCACCCCTGTCCACCCACTCAGGGTAGATCTGTGGTTTACTTTGCCCTTTGTGCCCCCCACCACAACAGCATCCTTGAAGAGGTGGCTTCTGACTTCTCCGGAAGTGCAGTGAAGCCGAGAAGCGCTGTTGCTCTAACCTCAAATTGTAGAAAACACGGGCAATTTCATATTCTTTAATAAGGAAGAGCTCTTGTTTTGATTAACAGCTCCATGTATCAGCTAAAGGTCTTGACCAGCTCACAATTACCCTGCTGTTGCTCTGGTCCTCTCCCTGCCCTCCACCTCCAGAACACATACACGCTTCCACGTGTTTGACTACTGCTCTGCCTGTAGATATGGTTTCTTCTCAGATACTGTATTATTCTTCTAGGGCAGGAGGCAGCTTGGCATCTGCATGAGGTAGCTGCCTGTTGGCTACCTGTCTTGTGACCCACAGAGCATGCCAAACTGGGTAGTGCTGGAGGGAGGGAGCTGCTGCCTCCCTTCCATGCCCTGCCCTCTACAGCTGCCGTTTAGTTACCAAAAAGAAATCTGAGACCACAAAGAGATCTCTTTACCAAAAACGATCTGTGTTGTCTGTTTTTTTTCCACCACATGATGTGATGGTTTAGGCTACATGTTCAATGAACTGCCTAATAGGCTTTTAGATGACTAGCATGGTAGTCATGTTAGCATGGGTAACATGGATCTTGAAGTATAAAATGGAGTGACATGGATAACTATAGTAATAAGGCAGCCTTGAAAATAATATATATGTTTTAAGGCATTATGATTGGCTTATGCATTCTTAGATGTTTATTTTTTAGATTTCACCTCTAATAGAAATGGTGCTTGGAGGCCACAGTTCACTGTATTCTTTCTTTTTTTTTTTTCTTATTAGGAAACTATACCTGTAACATGTTAGATGTGAAAATAATTAAAAATAGAATTCAAATAATTCCTGCTTTTGCTGAAACTCACCTTTTCCTGCAATTGGTAAAAAATAAATCTACTTGTATCCCATGGAGTACTTCCATATGCAGTAAAGAAATAGCATTTATCCCCAGATCTGAAAGCAAGTGGGAGAGGTTCTTGTCTACCATTACAGATTAAGGTCCAAAAGCTATCACAAGCGGGTCCAGCAAAGACATGGACATACAATACCATAAAAGGTTTTAGGGATCAAAAGGAGGCCTGCTGTATCTAAAATCACATTTTTCTGCTCCTGAAATATACAGGTTAGCTGAATCAGCATTTGAGTGAAGTGACTTCTGTTAGTTATTATGTTTGCTCAAATGTACAGCCAGCATTTGGTGTACTAAACATGCTGGCTTTGGAAGCTTTTTGCCTGGAAAGATGGGAGGCTAAGTCATTCTCCATTTGAGTGAGCCAAAAGATGTATTCTGAAAAACTATACCCAACTACAGCATCAAAATATGTCCTTCTCTAAATGGAGAAACACTTCCATGTGTCTATATATCATAGGGTTTAAATTCAAGGAAACAAGAGAGTGCCTCTGCTTTCTTCTGTTATTTTCTAGGTTATATCTCTTTAATGGCAATTGTTAAGCAATAGGCAAATGCAGTTCTTGTAGCAGCAGAAGACAACGCCGCAGAAATTGGAAGAATGTGCAAAATTCCACCTACAGCTCTGTGTGGTGGGACTGGGGCAGAAAAAAGGTCAGCAAGTTTGTGGTTGCTAAGGGTTGTTAGTGCCAGGACACCGCCAACCCATTTAAAGAAACACTTAAAATAGAACTCATGCAGAAGTCAAGGGAAAAGTTTCAAGACCTTTACCTGTGCTTTGGATATTGCAGTCAGTTCTGCTAGTTTTAATCTTACAGGCACCTATACTCTAAGCAGTCTTTCAGCCTAAGGCTTCCCTCCCTGGTTGACTAGTTTTAGATGATTCTTTGGCTGTGTGGAGCTGCTTCCAGGACTGTTCCTCCATGAGCAGGAATGCTACAGCAGTGGGTGAGACTGCCAGTGTCTGGTGCTCACCATGTATGTGCATTGTCTCTTAAAATAGAGAACAAGGACCTCTCTTAGATCAGCCTGACCATTGTGTTTTAAAGAGAGAAAGGAGAGAGAATAAAAATTATCTGCTTCCTTTCTTCTAGTGTTTTTTTCCTCCAGCTGGTTCACCATGGTGGGTGCTATCTGGGCATTAGAATTATTCCAGGCTGGAGCTGATTTTCTGGAGGACAATCATGTTCATCTCCCTAAAGGCAATACGTTAGCATTGCTTTTAGTTCCCTGAGGCCTTTCTCGGAAAGCTCAAAACCTCTTTCTGCATGTGGTTGTTCGCTGAGCACTTTGCTAAACTCTAAATATATTCCCAAGGGACCAGACATTTCTGGTTGGTTTGTCTTCATAAGTAAGAAATTCTGTCAGTCAGACATGGATTAGCTTTTGCTGATCACCTGGACAAAACACCCTTTAGGGAAAACTAGTCTTTTCTACTCAGCAGTTTTCCTATACAGGTATACCAGCTGAAATTCAGAGAAGACATCTAGATATCTGCTGACCTCTGGGTTTTTGGGTTTTTTTGCTCCCCATTTTAGATCTCCCAAAAAATGAAGGCTCCCCCTCTGCCTTCTCCCCCCACCTTTTTTTGTTTTAACATAGCAACCTGCATGTGCAATCTCCTCAGGTACTTGTTGAGGTATTCAGGAGTAATGCATTGTTACTGTGAACTGCTCTGAAGAACATGCCCCCATATTTAACACCTGAAATATACAGCATGGTTATATCTGTTTATACGAAACACAGGCAAATAAGTAAAAGAAAATTATGCTTCAACTGTTTGCGCCAGAGTTGTCTCAAAAAAAATCATTTTTCCACTTATTTAAACTCAGCATCATCCTTTCAGAAAGTTGCATTGAGGATCTCAGGCTTATTGAACTGTGACATAATGCATATATAAGAGAAAGTCTATTTGGGGGAGACTCCCTTAGAGAACTAAGCTACGTTTTCCTTAGGTTTTGTTTCACATACAGCTAAGTTTCCTCTTAGTTTGCTGCCATTGAAAAAAGAGGTCTTAGTACCCTCCCCCCATCTCCCTGTGCAGCCCTCTCATTACACTAGCTATCACCATGCTGATTTAACTTGTGAGAAGAGCAGAACAAACTGCTTTTCTTCCCTTGGTTATTTTTCTGCTATTTATCTGCGCTAAATTGACCTGTCATGCATTGGACAAGCCAGCAGGAGTGACAGGAGCATGTGGCCAGAAGTGGGAAACAAATTTGATTCCTCAGATTCCAGTCAGACTTGATCTTTTAGTCTGAAACTTACTCTGTTCCCTCATTATCTGAAAGATGGTCTGGTCATTTTTCTTCCTAAGTACTTCAATTGTAAGTTCCTCTCCCTTGCTGTGTGTATCTTCTGGTACTCGAGAAGCCGTCTGGTTCTTTATTGGTAAGAAGCAGTTCTTTGCTTCCCTCCATTTGCTGACTGGTTGACTGACATGTTTCTGCATGAAACATCTCTTATATGACACTCTGTTTTATAATAATCAATGTATTAATGTCCCTCTGTGTGTGTATATATATATATACAGGTGTGATAAATAAATGGATGTAGCTCACTACTAGCTCTTGATTATTGATGTTATTTAACTACACAGTGGTGTTAAATATTAGCCATGATGTTATTTAACAACAGCGGTGACAGCATGTTTTGAAAAGTTGGGGTTTCTCTCTTCTATCTGAGGCTATAATAATTAATTTTACCCCTCTTTTTTCTCTCTCTCTTTCTAACTTTGCTCCTCACGTGTTGTGCAGGGCGTCATCGAAACCTGCCAGCTACTAAGAACATCTTTGACCTTCTCCCGGTGCCACCATCGAGTTGATCCAGAACCATACATCAATCTCTGTGAAAGAGACATCTGTGCCTGTTCCCAGGGCATGGACTGTCACTGCTCCGTGTTCCTTGATTATGCAAGAAGCTGTGCTGATGAAGGAGTGATTTTGGATGGGTGGCCCGAAGAGAGTGCATGCAGTAAGCTGACAGAATTATTCCTAGGCTGCTTATCCCAAATGAGATCATGCTTGTATTGCAGATGTATGTGCTGCAGCTAAAAGTAACTGGTGCTTTTTTAGGATGTTGATTCAGGTTGATTTAGGCATGGCAGGTTAAAACTTGAAGTGCCTGTTACTTCCATTTATCTGAAGAACCTTTGCTCGCTCCCTTTTTCAGCTCTCCATCACCCACCTTTTTCTAGAATTTGTTGTCACTAAGGCAGGACTGTTTGAACCACAGATTCTGAGCTGTTACAGGTCCTGCCATGGTATACAAAGTCAGTAAAGACTTACTTGATATCCAAAGATACAGACTAGGATGTTTAGGAGCTATTTCACTTATGGTTCAGATGTGTGATATCCTGCCTGTACTGGTAAGTCAGCATCCCTGTTAAAGGCGCCACTTGATATTTATTTATTTATTTATTTATAAAATCAGTTGTTTCATCCTTTATTTGCTTGAACCAGTTACACTGAAATGGAGATATTGCCTTTTCTTAAGCCAAATTTTGTCTGCGTTAGAGATCCTGATTGCATTTTGTAATACTGCTTTTAGTAGCTTAATTTTGCTGAGGTCAGAGGTCCTGATTGCATCTTTGCTGAGATTTTCAACAAGGAAGTGCATGGATTGACTGGGATGGATTGCATTTATAGAGAAAAGGTCATGTTTGCACCCACTGTTCCTATATGCATATGCCTCTGCTGGAAAACCCTGGTTAAATACATAAGCACACAAATGAGTAATAATAACATCAATCCTTTGATATCATCTTCTCAGTGGTTTTCCTCGTGTTTTTACATTACACAAGAAAGACAATTTTCATAGGATGTTTATGTAAATTGATTTCACAGAGTAACTGACTGATATATATTGACAATGTCTTCTTCTCTGGTAAAGACATTCTGCTATTGGCCACCACTGAAGAAAATGGAAAGAAAATTATGATTAGGGCAGAAAGATGCTGCCAACCACTTTTTGAATGGATTGTACACCAGAAAAGAGTCTTCTAGCAGTAATTTGTTACCTTTCCACTGGGACATAAAAGGGATCTTCACATCAGGAGCTTAATTTTCCATCACCCTTCATCTGTGCTATGATGCTTTCTCAGGAGATGATGATGATAGCTGTGTTGGAGGCATGAAACACTCTGCTGTGTTGGCAGGGCTCTAGCGCTGGCACACTGTACGAGTGCGAGCTGGTGCCCAAGCCCTGGAGCCACAGAGAGCAAGACTGCTACTTCGTTATCCTCCCACCTCCTTCAATAGAGGGTTTGCTGGGAAGGGGCAGGCTCTAATCTTTTCTTCGCACTCCATGCCCACACAGTCTTGAGGGGTATGTCTATGCATCAAAATGAACGGATAGCTGTAGTGTATGCTTGCATAATGGCCTAGCCTAGATAATGACAGCAGTGAAGATACCACAGCATAGGTGTTATCCTGGGATGGCAATTCTCTGGAAGAAGAAGGATGGGATTTTGGTATTAACTGTCTCTCAGTTCTCTCTGGAAACACGGAACAGTATAATTTCACAAATGAGTGGAGTGACTGCTTAGCTTAAAGGTACAGAATATGCTTGTCTATCCAAATTACTTATTTATTATTGAAACTGCTACACATGTAATTGTTCTTAATACACTGGTTTTAGTTATTAAGACTCCATTTATTAGAAAAGAAATTGGCTTTAAGTATTTACTACACAACCTGACAGATGATGATCTTGCAGCAAACTGAAAATGAAGTATTTCTTAAATGTCATGCTCTTGAATAAGAAATCATTGATAGGAGAGCATATAAACTTTTTGGTGTCCCTGTGATCCAGCCTTTGATAATTAAGGGATTTATTTTTTTACGAGTTATTGAGGAATTTGCATTTCTAATTTCTATTACTTGTTTCAGGGCCAAGATGTCCAGTTGGCATGCAGTATAAGGAATGTGTATCCCCTTGTGCCAAAACCTGCCAGAGCCTGAATATCAATGAAGTATGTCATGGACAATGTGTTGATGGCTGCAGCTGCCCTGGTAATTGATTTACTGGATTATTTACAGAGAAACATTTGGCAATGATGCTACCTATTTTATTAGAAGAAGGAAAGCTGTGTCTTCCCTTAAATTTTCTTGAAATCAGAAATACTTCTCTTTTCTGGGACCATGCCTTAGAATAAACCAGTTTCTGTAATGCCTGTGTTCTCACTTGATGAAAGGGTCATTTTTCAGACCCAACTGAAAAATAAATGTTTCTGTGAAAATCAGCCCCATCTAGTACTCTAGGATTGCTTTTCTTTCTTGGTGAGGGACTGCTTACCATTGATGTATCTAGATTCCTTTTGAATTGCTTTTTGTTAGAAGCATCCAGTTAGAGGAAGGAAGAAATAGAATGTACTGAAGGAGTTTCTTACAGAAAACCAGTATGTGTAGGCCTTGCACTATAATTCCAAAAATCTTAATGATGGTACATGAATGATTTCACTTATTATTGAATCATTTGTGCAGGAGAGTTGACTGGCTTCAAGCAGCAGCCTAATCACCAAGGTCTTCCTCCTGTGTCTATTGTACTTAAGACAACTGCAGGAAGAGAGTCATACAAAGCATGATGGAGGTTTGCTGAGAACATAATTTGGTTTCCGAAACAAGGCAGTAATGACAATGTCATCCTTGTTTGAGGAGTTGTCATTGCATCCAGAGCTTAGTAGTTGTACATGGAGGATGAAGCCAGATGTGATGTAGCCAGACACAGGAGCTTATTTTGTTCTGAAGGATCTAGCTATTATATTTACGCAGTCCTGGGGTTGTTGAGGAAGGCTGAATGAGATGAATCCACCGGCTACACAAGGACTTTCAATGTGTTCTTCCTTTGGTAGAGGCACTGGTTAGTTCAGTCCGGGAAAGGTCTAGGAGAACAGGAACTGAGAGAAACAGGAGTTCAGCAGAAAGCTTCCTGCATGAGAAACAAGTAGATGGGTAGAAGGAACTGCATGAAAAGAATTACCAATCAGCAGCTCAAAAATTTTGCTGTTACTTAGTGCACAGTCAACAGGGAAGAACTTTGATTTGAGTTTCATAGAGAACCAGGCAGATCTGACAGATGAATAGAGGAATTTGGGATTTAGGATGAGGATTATACATTCACTTAGCTTCTTTCCAGTGCTCCAAGAATCAAAAGGATCTGTTCAATTATGTGGTTTTTTTTTGTTTTTTTTTTTTTTTTAAAAAAAAAGTCTTAAATGCACAACACAGTCACTTTAATTGCTGTAAATGGAATTACTATTGCCAGGAAAAAAGGCGGATGTTCTGTTTTGTTGTGCTCTCTGGAGGGCCACACCACTCTTAAATGCTCACATATTGTTTTGAATATTTCTCACTGAAAGGCTTTTCTTAACAGCAAAGGTCTTTCCAAGCAGCTACATGGGAAGAATGGGGTACCTGTGTCTCACTGTCAGTGGTAACTGCTGCTGCTAGGAGAAGGGGCCAAAAATCTCTGCAGGCAATTGGAAGGAATCCAGGGGTTTTCAGCAAACAAAATGTTTTGCTAAACCAGCTCTTTTTGAAATAGAGGAATATCAACCATGTTTCGGCATGGAGATCTAAGAGAAAAAAACATGTCATTTATTCTATTGCTAGCTTATAGTGCAATCTTGGACAAGTCTTGTAACCTTCTGGGCCTCTGTTTATCTTTGTAAGATAAAATACTCTCTGTATAGAATAGTTAACTATATTTGTGTAATATGGAAACCTCAGCAGTTGGATCCAAGTTGGGAACCTGGTCCTTTCACTTTTTGCTTCTGCAGAAGTTGAGAAATGAAGCACAGCTCCACATTATAATGTTTCTTCTCTCAGACTGAGTCTGCTAGACTTTTATGGTGTCTAACTTCATTTCTTCATTCCCTATGTCTCTCCTCATACAACAAATACAAAGCCTGTCTGGACACCCTTTACTATAGTCAAGAGCAGTAAACCAACAGTCAGGTTTCTAGATCAGCTCTGATCAACCTTGATTGTGCTCCCTGCGTTTGACTCATATATGTTCCAATGTGTGTTTTGGACTTGAGGACTCACTAAACAAAGAGCTCTTCTGGGTGCACCAGAAATGCTCCATTCAGTACATTTGAGGGAGAGGCAGCACTAAAAGGAAAGTAGACATCAGCATTTGTAAGGCTTTTTGGCAAGCCTAATTCATTTTTATTGCTGTGACTAACTATGGATAATAATGCATATGAAGTCTTGCCAAAGTATATGAATAACTAGAAAATCTAATTGTATTCAAGTTTGTGCCCCTCTGTGTGTGTGTGTATGTGTGACATGTATATCTGCTGCTACCTGACCTATCCAGATGGAAAGCTCCTCGATGGTGAACATTGCATTGAAAGCTCTGACTGCTCCTGTATCCACTCTGGAAAACATTATCCTCCTGGCTTCACCATCTCTCAGGACTGCAACTCATGGTAAACTCCATGTTGCTCTGATGCGTTTGTTCTTGCTCTAGATAAGTACTACACACCAGTCAGTGACTGTTTTAGATGACCTTTCTAGAAAGCTCTCTCTCCTTTTAAAAAAATTTCCTTTCATTGGCAAAGGACCTGCTCTCTGATTGGAAATGCTAGACCCTTCCAAGAAGTGAGCTGTTCACAAAGACAAAATCAGCTCTGCTTTTAAAGGGATATTTGATCTGATAGAACAATGTGAAGGTCATACTCCTTCAAACAGTAGAGAACTACCTGTTTCCTGTGGATAAGACAGACCGGCAGGTTCCCATGTCTGGTTAGTGTCAATGGTGGTGTCTTTGTTTTGACTTCCTACATTTATTTAACCTCTAAACCCCATTTCTTTCCAAGAGGAGTTAGCTCAGGCACGTCCTTGAAACTTCTTGCAAAGCTAATGAATCTTCCCAGCTGCATGGCTCATGAATGCCAGCCTGAAGGGGAAGGCTAGCTGTCTCAAGAAAGGAAGAGGAATGAGTAATGTATTCCTAATCTGGTTTTGTGTAAGTGTGAACATATTCGTGGAAGGAGTTCAGACAACTTTGTGCCCATATGTTTTCAATTAGAGTACAGAAGAGGGACCTGGTGCAGGCCACCATATGCAGAAGAAAGACGGTCTGTGCATCATCACTGCTAATTGGAGGCTTTTCATTACCTGCACCATGTGTCACAGAAGTGAACCGTAACCATGACAGTAGCATTTTGTCTTTTTCTCTGGAGCTGTCTGTAGCTTTGAGTTTGGCCACATTGTTCAGCCTTTTCTCTTGAGAAATCAGTGCTGCCTGATAGACTGCATAGTTAGAAAATGCTTCCTGTTATTCAGATTTGGTAATGCTGTGGAGGACATTGGCTCTGCATTTACCATGCTCAATAAACTGATGCCTGACAAATGTTTTTCAAGGGCTGAGATAATTAAAGAAGTAAGAAGAATCTATCATCTCTTGAAACTTAATTAATTCTTGAGATTCTAGGATTGTCTGGCATGATATCCCGCAGACCCAAGAACGACAGACATCTCAATCACTATCAGTGCATGTTACTGGTTACTAGTAGTGCCCAAGGGAGATGGCACTAAATCCACCACCCAAAGACATTAAAGAAGAGACAATCCACCTCCTTACAACTTGCACAAAGAGCGAAACCAAGCAAGAGGAGCTTGAGTTTGCAGTGTGCCATTGAATTGTTAAAGCTCTGCTTTAGCAAAAGTCTAGCTGGCCAATGAAGGAAAGGGATTATTGCTCTTCTGTGATGAATTCATGAGGCTGTGACTCAAGTAGTGTGCCCACTGCAAGAGAAAGGCACTGGAGAGGACACTGGAGATAATCACATCAGGGGAGTTTATAATGTGAGAAGAAGCATTTCTTTGAAGGCTAATGTAGGAACTTTCACTGCCTAAAGGAGGATTGTAAAGAAGACAGGGCCAAGCTTTTCTCAGAGGCAAATGGTGAAAAAGCATGAATCAATGGACACAAGTTGCAGCAGTGGAAATTCTCTTTATACACAAGAAAAAATTCTTCCCCCCAGATGGTGCAGCACTGGGCCAGCTGCCCAGAGAGGCAGTGGGATGTCATCCTGGAGGTTTTTAAATTCAAATGGACAAGGTCCTCAGCCACATGATCTAGCTTTGAAGTTCCCTTCTTTGAGCTGGAGGTTGTAGTATATAATTTTTCTGGAAGTCCCTTCAAACTTTAATTTTTCTATGATTCTGTTGTATTAACAGACATACCTTGAGAACTGTATTTAAAATGCATTTCACATCAGTATAATGTAATTGAATACTGTATTTAACACAACGCTTTGTCAGGGGAAAACAGAAGTTCTTGAGTTTGCAACCATTCCAGCTCATATTACTAGCAGTTGCTGTTGAATGATGGTAAGAAGGGATGGGTATATTAAGAAATGAGATTATGGGAGGTGGAAAGGATGTTGGGGACTGGTCCAACTTTCCTGAAACAGGGGCCCATCTTCCAATTATTTTGGAAAAAATTGCAACAGAAGATTTGAATTAGTATGTTCTTGCCTAACTTGTCATGATATGTTTCCCAGCATTTGTCGACGTGGCACCTGGATCTGCAGCAATGGGGAATGCCCAGGTAAGTCAGCTCTACTCTTTTCAGGTTTTTACAAGTAAGCCTTGTCTAGATCCTTCCCACTTATATTTTTTCCACTCAAAAAGTTAATCTGTCTTGCTTGCTTCCTCCAGTACAATCCAAATAAGATCATACTTCTAAGTTATTCTCATGAGACAAGCCAGATATGGTGTTACCTGGGTTTTGTGTAGCAATAAAAAATCCTGTTGGTTAGAAGAATGGTTCCTCTTTTGATTACTTAGTTTACCAAGACTTAAGGGCCTGTATGTTCAGAGGACTGGCTTTCAGATAGAGGAATATTGCTGGGTTTCTTTTACTAAGTACCATTCCCTATTTGTTTGTGTCAATCAGCATAGTTTTGTTGATGGAATGATTTGAAGTACTGGGAATAGATTGGATCACTCTTAGTACCCCATAGGTTTGGACCCTAATGATCATATTACAGGTGAAGGAGGGAGAAAGTGGCCACCCTGCCTCCCATGGGTGGTGGCAGACTGGAGAGGTAACTCTGCATGTGTTTGTGCTCCCCATCCTCCTACTTTACCTCTAAAACTCACTGGTACTGGTGGCTGCTGTCCTAGTTTTTTGCCCACATGGAGAATATGACTTCTCATGCTGTTATTCAGCCAGCAAAGTGCTGCCTTCCTTAATCCCTCTTGCTAGTTCTGTGGCACGTCCCCTCTCTCAGTTCCTGCACTATGTTCAACCATGGAAAGGACTCCTTGACCTGAGACAGCATTTGACTCTGCTTGTGTTGTGTATAGAAGACTGCAGGGAGACAGTGTGGCTCTTTGTCTTGTTTGTTGTCCTTGCTTTTGGGAAGTGAGAGTGGAAGGGATGAGAAGGAAGCTGGGGTTATGGCAGGACAGGAAAAGAGAGAGCATGGGTTTTCGGCTTTGGTGGTTTTGTTTTGTTGAGCTGAGACTGCAATCCTCACAAATTAGAACTGCAACAGTCTTAAAATGGCTATCAAAAAGTCTGTCTTTTGATTTAACTTTAAGCTTGCCTGACCCATCAATGCTACATTTCGTCCTTTTTATGACTGAAAAAGCACTTGCCCTACAGTGTCAGCAGTAGAAAAAATAAAAAGCAATCCGCAACTTAAGAAATGAGGGGGGAGTGGGGTGTTCAAATAGAAGTGACGTTTTTAGTGAGCTGTGCCAAGCAGGACTATGAGAAGCCCTGTGCTTGTGGTGTTCATTAGAGATCTCTCCAAGTGCAGGAAACCTCATTGTCTAGAACATAGAATCAAGGACACAGGCCCCGCTGAATCATTATGTCTATCAGCTAAAGGACAGCAACAGGTTTACAAACAAGAAATGAATCTTTTTTTAACTTCAGTTTTTACCTAGGTTATGTCCTTGCTTTCTGGTCTACTATAACTATTATGTGGGCCCAATTTTTATCCTCAGCTGCATCCAGCCATGTTTGCTTCATTGTGATTATAGAAATGAAGATAAGCCTGATATTGAGGCTTGCAAATGGATACCGATATACACTTTTGTGCAAAACGGCGTATAGTACCGCTGCCTCTTTCTGAGTTGGGAAGCTGTGCCAAATGAGCAGAAGTCAAAAAGGTTATTTTTGCATCTTCTGCCAATTTATCCAAGTCACTTTTCAGCTAGGCTTGTGCAAGACTGAAGATTGTATAAGTGCAGTAGTTGTCCATATGCCTCCTAACATCTGCAAAGTGTTCTGAGACAGTACGGGAAGGCAGCAAACCTTCCCAAAGCAGCAGCCCTTGATAGGAACGGTAGCCAAGTATATATTGTTACCTGTCCTGTTTTGTCTGTACTTGAAGCAATGTTGCAGAATATTTTTATTGTTGGCTGGTTATTTTTGCAACAAATATTTCTAACATCATGTGTCTCACAAAGTTTATGTACTTAGACTCGCATATGCTCAAGGTAGTTCCATTGATTTTTTTACCAACCTGTTTATCAGGAAAGGTTTATTTTATATAACGGGAAGGAATTGCCTAGCTGTAAGTTTGGTGAGAAAGCTGGATGCCCAGCTGGAGGTAGCACTACAGAAGGCAGTGCTGTGTCAGCCAACTAGTAATAGCTGGCTAGCACTATCAAGAAGCTCTCAAGCTGATATCATAATTAAATTAGTTATGAAGGCAGTAGGTTTCAGGGAATCTCATGGGATGCATTACACTGAATGGAGTAGGTAGAGGGACCCATAAGAAGAGACTGCTTCAGGAAAGGAATTTCCCTTCCAGGAGAAATGGCAAAGGGCTGGCACTTGTTTTGGGTAGCAGTCCCTAGCTCTCCATGCTGCAAACCTGTCTTCTTTGTTCCTAGTTGCAGAGAATGCCCTGGAAATCAAACTGCATATAATATGGTGGGTTATGCCTAATTTTCTTTAAATCTGTTCTCTATATCTGATAGGCAGTTAAGTGACTCTGAGTAACATAACACTTGGTTTGCCTTTATCCAAGTTTAACTGAACAGAAAATTGGGTTTCCAGGGTGAGCTACTGAGCTGCCTTACTCTCCAGGGGATGTCATCCAGAGGATGACGTACAGTGAGTGCTGGGCTTCTATTAGGGCAAATCAGAGCTGTGCAAGGCTGAGAATCTTCAGGATCTGTGAGGCTGTGCTGTAGCATGGGCTGATTTAAGATGATTAACACTGAATACTATATTGAAAAGTGAAATTTCCACTTGATGTTCATTAGTCGAATGCTATGTGGGACTCAAAGGCAATGAAGAGGGAATAACTCACGGAGTTCACCTGCCAGTTTGTGATATTTAACCTTTCTCCATCCTTTGTCAGTGGATTGCCGGTGTAGGCCCAGCACCTGAATTTTGTTCTGGACAAGGTCTCTGCCCACCTTGTTTGCCATGGGACCATCTCTAAGTTTGAGATTCTATCTTTGCAAGTTCTGTGGAGCTGGAGCCTCCCTTTGTGTTTGCAGAGATCCTAGCATAACACGGTACTAAATCCCAGTTGTGGCGTCTGAATACAGCCTTCCTGGAAATGGAAAGCCACAACTTACCAAAACATTTTAAGATGTTGGTATGTTTAAACAGCCTCTTTTTTGTAATAGAAGAGTGAGCTTGCCGGACTTTCATACTATTCTGTAAAGACTTTAGATGCAGCTATTGTGGAATTATTTTTAACTTTATGCTAGTTAATTAAGATAATGGTTCAGAGTAAAGTCCAACAAAAATTCTGCCCTTGGAAGAACTCCAGCACTGATTATCTAACAGCTCTTCATTCTGATAAGGTATTTTTACTTCAATGCTAGAATAACTTCTTACACGGCAGCCCAAAGAAGAAATCAACACTTGTGGGGGCTGTCTTTAAGGAGGATTTCAGACACTGTTGCCTTCATAAAACCATATTACAATGCTCTAAAACCACCAGTAGAGAGATGAAAAAGGGGCTCACTGTCTGCTGAGACACAACTGTGAGAATTGAGGCATCTCTGCAGAAGAGCAGAGCAGCAGAGAGAGTCTAACAAGTCTTGTTGCAAATCTTGATTTTTCAGCTCTGTAAAAATGTCTTCATTTTGCAGCCAGCTCCATGGATGCCCCACTGGGCTAAGTAAAAGTGGATTTAGAGTGTGCTGTGTCAAGATATCGCAAGCTCCCGCATAGTGGTAAAGAGGCAACATGTCCTAGTGTATGGAGGACTAATGCTGAGTAATCCTGAGTGTCCTTCCCAGCTCTGCCAGTCTTGGGCATTAGTGTACATCCACTCTCTGTGCCTCAGTTTTCCCATTGCGTAAAGGGGGAAACTTAGTTCCTACATAAAAGAGAGCATGGGTTGCTGTTTAGAATTGCTTAGTGCCACCAGCACCCATCACTTATGTACTAGGTGTGACCTGTCCTGTGGGGACATTGACTGTGCTGAATTTCCAGAGCCACTGAGGCATGTACTTCCAAAGAATCA
>JANHGB010040183.1:49294-79082 GCA_026283785.1 Coracopsis vasa | reverse complement strand
GAATGAGCTCTCACCGCCTCTTTGCCAGCTGAACAAACAAATGCAGGCAAGGGTGTGCCCCTTGCAAAGCACCCTGAAGGCTGGGGCCTGGATAATGCCTAGGGAAAAGGCATTTCCTCAAACATAGAGTAGGGTGCACTGGCAGAGTAGAACCTCTGGTTGCTTTACATTAAGTCACATTGGCTGGTGATTTCTGTTGCTCATTAGCCAGTCATCAACTGCTGACTTTCTTTCAGTGTCTCCCCTTATGAATGTGAGAAAGGCAGCTGGAGGTCAGTGAGTGGAGACAGCTGGAAAGAGGCAGGAAAGGGAGCCAGACCAGCACGGGGAGGGAAGGAGACCCTGGAGGAGGTGTTACAGAGAGTTTAACCTGGCCATGAAATTAATCGATTAGTTGCACATAGGAATAGGTGAACTAGGCCGGAGACTGAAAAGGGTACTGAATCAAGCAGTGGGGAAGACAAGGGATGGGGATGAAGAAACTGAAGGCAGGGAGGGGTATGGAGGAATCAGGAAACTGAGAGTGAAGGGGAGTATGAGCCTACTTTGCACGACACGAACAACAGAGAAGTCACAGGGTGTGACGGTCTACGCACCATCTACGTCTGCATCCTGCATTAGAAAGCTCTGATAATGCAGCTCTGAGGTCATCTGCGCTTGGGAACTTGCAGAACTGGTTTCCACTGAAACCTCCCTTTCGAAACCAGGGAGGAAATGCAGGGGACTGCGGTCCTGGTTCCTCATCCAGAAGAATAAGTAGCACAAGAGTCTGGGGCAGCATGAATCGTGCAGCTGTGTCCCAGGCTCATGGGCCGTGCAGGGCATCGTGTCCTTCCTGCCGCACACAGGAAGGCTGGCTGTCAGTCACTGGTATGGGCTGCTCCCAGGGGTCCCAGGGAATGCCTGCAAATTGCTTTCCCGGCTCTGAGGCAGGAGCTGTGGATAGCTCCCTGGTGCATGATTAGCAGGATAATGGAAGAAGGGCGTGAAGCCTGGTGTTTGTGGGATGCAAAAACTAGATCCATAAAACCATCAAGACGCTCAACACCTCCTGAATTAGATGCAGAAATGCCTTCTGGGGGCCCCGGGGCTAAGTATCCAGTAAAGTGAAGGCTTGAGGTTCAAGGCAAATGTTCCATTCTCTGTAGTGTGCAGATGATCCTGATGCTGTGTGCACTCGTTCAGCTTCTGTCCGAATCCGGGATATGGACAACAGCCTTATTAAAATGAAACATGGAGGAGGAGTTTCATTGAATGGACAAGACATACAGATCCCTTTGCTACAAGGTGTGTTTTCGTTGGCTAACTCTGCCCAGCCACTGATGAGTGAACACTTATGAATGTTCAGTTCAATCAAAAAGTGTTTTTAAAACCAAATTCTCATTTGCAGCCTCTTCTAGAAGCTCTGTCATTTCAGCTTCTCTCCATTCAGCTGATACATCTTTGCTCAGCTCCTCTAACATCAGAATTAAGCTGGTTTGTTGGTCTGTGCTTTTTTAAATGATTATTATTTTTATCCAGAAGCTGAAAGTCCCTCCACTTATCTTGCAGAATGTCACAGGTAATGGCTGAGGTTTTGCAGATTGCACATACATCCTCTCCTAGGGCTCCTGAGTGCCTTAAAGCAGAGCTCATGAACAAGTTCATGCAGACATAAACTGCTGAACAGGCTCAAAGCTTGGGAAGTGTGAAGCAGGCATTGCTGGCACCCTTTGCTTTGTAAGACCTGAATGCCCCTGTTCCATGGCAGCCACTCTGATGGCCTGTTCAGTGCAACGCAGCAGTTCCAGGCAATCAAACACCACATCCTGGCTTGGCTGACTGCCACTTTGTGGTTGTCTTAAGGTGCCCTCCGTATCCAGCGCATGGTGAGGACTTCAGTTCGCATTACCTATGGGGAAGATTTGCAGATTGACTGGGATGGTCATGGTGAACTCCTAGTGAAGGTACTCTTTCTTTCTGTCTTATTTCTGCCTATTTACCCCCTCTCTCGTCCCACCCAAACATGTACAAAGATCTTCTTGTCTGAAATGAGAAATTGTTGTGTGTTGCATGTTAGAAATTCCATTCTTTTTTGCTACCCCCGGAGCGATATACAGGTCCTTTTGTATTCCAGAAACAAACGTTTTCATCCTACAGCAGCTTGGTAGCTTTTTTTTTTCCTCTCTCTTTTCTTCTGCAATGACAACCATTATTACCCATGAATAGTTTTGTGTTTTGTTCAGCAGATATCATCCAAACTGGATTTCTGCTTTCATTTCCTTTGACTGTCCTGTCTAAAGCAATGGATTTGCATGACTTAAAATAAGGAAAGAATATGGCTTCAGGGACACAGTTACTCTTAATTTCCCGGAAAAACAATTAACTCACAGAAGATATGTTGCGTGCTCCTTCTACTGTGAGGAATGCTTAAAGTCACCCTTGATTAACAATTAGAGTTTGTCTGTGCTGCAGACCACTGAGTGTAGAAATACCCAAACTAGGGTGTGCGTGTCTGTGTGTGTTATAAGCTGCAAAATGATTTGCCCATGAACGAAGGGGAGGGAGATTATTCACTGTGGAATAGTCTCCTTGTAGCTGATAAACCATCACAGTTTCTCCAGCTAAGCCATCTATTGCCCTCTTTGCTTGTACAAGGGGCTGTTTTCTTTTGATTATAGGTCCCAGTGACTGCAGTTGTTGACCCTAAGGGTGTAAGGAGCGTGAGTCCGTCTGTAGTATTGCTTCCTGGTGCGATGACCTGCAGGCTACAGATGCTAAGTCAGAGCAATGGGCTCCCATGTGATGCTGGGCAGCTGCAGACCTGCGTGCTCTGCGCCATGTTAGCGTGGGTGGGTGCTTAACCACAGCCCTGCTGCCTTTAGCCCCATTTGGAATAGGGGATCTGCAGCTGGGCCCCATGTGGGGTGGTTTTGCTCACTGAGAAGATTTTTGCAAAGAATGACAGGTTTCCTGGCATTTTCTACTGAGCAGTGAGTGCTGCTCTCTCTAAACCATGGTACTGCTTTTGGAATCCTCTTGCTGCCCCCACATCTGGCTTAAATGCCACATCTGGCACAGTGTAAGGGTTCATGAAAGCTAGTTCAGAAGTACAAGAGTTGAAAGGACAACAGAGAAGGGAAGTCAAGAATAACTTCAGAAAACATCTGTGGTTTCGTTGTTGTTTCAGTCTTGCCTTTATCTCTGTGCTCCAGGGGTCCCAGAAGTTGGTTTTGGACTCAGAGTAATTCAGTTCAGCCTCTTGCCACATCTCAGAAGTTTTGTCTTTTCTCAGTATTCAAAGTAATTTTTTTTCCTAACCAGAGGCCTCTACAGCCTGGCAAATCCTTTCTTAGTTAAAACAAATCTAATTTTCTGCTCCAGATCCTCCACCCATAAAAGCAGTAGAAGTTTCTCCAATTGTCTGCATTTGTTCAGTTCTGCTCCTAGCTCCTTCCCTCTCTGGGCATCGAAAGCATTTTTGGAATTGCTTTTGGAGAGTTAATTTATGCTGGATTTGTAGACTGACCTGTTGCCAAATATTTCTGACAATTGGGGGAAGTGATACACTTCCATTACTTGGACAGATTTCTGGTAAAACTTCTGTGTTCCTCAAGAAGGCTCCCCTTTCTGTGACCACTTGATATTTATGATTTGAGTTTCTACTCAAAAATACCCCAGACTTTGGATTTGTCCGAGTCATTGTTTGTCTGCAGAGTATATGGAAAAAGTAGCTTCCTTGGCCTTCAGAGTAATAAGGATACATAGCCTCTAATAATTCATGTTTGTCCTCTCGATGCTCCATATTTACTCTCTGACCACTGTGTTTGAATGGAGGGAAGTATTAGGTTAAATTTTGGAGAATGTTTATGTTTTTTGGTTTTTTTTTAAGTTATACAGAAAATCAGTTTTCTTCAAAAATGTGTTTTTCTAGCTTTTTTGGTTCTGTTTCGCTGGTTACTCCTACCAATCTGACTAAAGTAGCACTCTACTAAATGTGTAGAGAGAGCTATTGTAGCATTAAGACACTGAGTCAGCTCCCGAAGACAGTTGTGTACCTGTGATGTACCAGATCTTTACTTCTAATAGAAACTGACAGTTCCTACTAGAATAAAAGGTATTGGCGCCTTTGTGTTGCACAAGTTTCTTAGGTTTCCCCCATTTACTACTTAATTTAGGGTCCAATTTCAGCTGTTCCTTAATTAGCAGCAAGAATAAGCAGGGTGAAAAGTCCATCTGCTGTGTGGGTTGTTTGCAATGTCATCATAAGTTTCTCTAGGCAGAAGGAAGCTCTCATGTGAGGTAATATAACTTTAGGGGTAGTATCCTCTTCCTTATTTTATTAATGATCCTTAATGTTGAGGGGAACAACTCCTCCAACATTGCCTCTGTTTTGTGACAAAACAATCTGTTTAAATTTGCTTTCAAATTTTCTTTTAAAATGTGAAGTGGTTTTGGGTGCAGTATCTCTTCCCAAATTACCATTGGAAATATAATCATCTCAATATATTAAAACAGTGCAACCCCCACTGTTGCTCTGTTTATTTATATGAATGAAGGGGAAACACAGGGAAAGACTTAACTGGATCAAGGCAGAAAAGCCATTTTTCCCCTAGTCACCTTCAATTGCCATTTAAATTATCACTGTACCATGCAAAAGTTGCCCTGCTGCTACTAATAGTAGTATTTTTTGTTAGAAGTTTAAAATGCAGTACAATGAAATTGTGTCTGTAGTATAACGTGTATTTGGGAATCTCCTTGATTGTTAAATAGTATATGGTTCGTTCTTTAGAAAATCATGTCATACATTGATGACCTATTCAGGAGGATAATGTTATGGCTAATATTGTGTTCCTTAGCTTTCTTCAGTCTATTCTGGAAGGATGTGTGGGCTATGTGGAAATTACAATGGTAACCAAGGGGATGACTTTCTTACACCTTCTGGCATGGTGGAAGCTCTTCTGGAAGATTTTGGAAACTCCTGGAAGCTCAACGCAGATTGCCAAGACTTGTTAAAACAAGACAGTGACCCCTGCAATCTCAATCCTCGCTTAGGTACCGAGCTCCCTCCAAAATTAACACATGCAGCAAACTATGATGTACAATTTTACATAACAATAAAAATTAAAAAGAAATAGAAGTAAAACAAGGAAAAAGAGAGGAAGCTAGTGTTGCTTATATGGCCAATAGGGTGGCTGTAATCTCTGTTAAAAAGAAAACAAAACCAAATCCCGACATCAAAACCCCAGAGAGACACACTGATTGATGCAGGCTTCCTAAGGAAAATGTAATGTTTTTTTTTGCAAATTTTTAACAAAAATTAGTAATATGGGATTGTGCTGCTGTTCAGTTTGGATCACAGTCAGAGTTAGACCATCAAAGCCACAATACAAACTTGTGCTATTGGAACTCCTTTTACAAGTGATGCCAATACTGTGATTTGGCCACCCAGGGGATAAACATCTGTCTTCTTCACCCCTCTGATTTTTACATCTTATACATTTGCCCTGATCCCTTGTCTCCCTTCTTTTACTGCATCCTAACAGCCTTCCTCTTTCCCTCCATACTGCTTGGCTGTCCTGGTTGGAAATGGGGAGAAATTTGTGTTCCAGGTGTTACAGCAACTTCTGATTCTAGGGAGGAGTAAGCACACAATAAAAAACCTAATAGCTGCATATCAGAGCAGGCTCTGGTGATCCGTAAGTGTCGTGCAGCCTAGAAGTTTTAATTTTGCAAATGTAAAAAGCAGCAGAAAGCAGAGGCCCCATAAAAGGAAGTACAGCACCAGAAATAGTGCTAACAGAATATAAAAGCTTTGCTTTTCCTTGATTTGTTTTACTAGTGAAACATTATTCTTTTAGTGGAGCTTATGACCTATGAGCTATGATGCTATCTATGCCTTCTTGATCCTATTTTATTCTTCTGTGGGGTTTTTTTGTTGTTATTTGTGGCTTTTTGTATATTTATTTTCATTTTTAACAAAAGAAAACGCCTATTTTGTCTCTTCTTGCTTTTCTTGAAAGCCATCGACTGATTCAGTGCAAACATGTATTTTTTTCTCCTTTTCAGCCAAATATGCTGAGGACTCCTGCTCAGTTCTGATGTCTTCTGCATTTGAACCCTGTCACCATGAAATCAGTCCCACTCCCTATGTGAAGAACTGCCGCTTTGATGTTTGTGCCTGCTCCAATGGCAAGAATTGTCTGTGCTCTGCTATTGCTAATTACGCAGCAGCCTGTGCTAGGAAGAATGTCCTGGTCCGGTGGAGGGAACCTGACTTCTGCCGTAAGTGGAATGCTCCTAAACCCCACTTATTTTACTGGTCTCAAAGGAATTTCTTAGCAATGTCAAATGAGAAATCTAGAATGAAGTGATTTCTGCAAGGTGTCAAGTGTTTCTTATGGCAAATCATGGGAGACAGTATAGCTTTCCTCCACTATCAAAAACTGTTCACAGAGGCTGCTCAGCACTGGGAAAGAGCAGCAGTCATCTAACATACCTCCGCAGAACTTTTGACTGGATTTCCATTTTCAGCTGTATTTAAGATCTCACAACTTCCCTGGCATCTCCCTCTCTTAGCAGTTTGATTATCACTCTGTCAGTGCAGAGGTCTAAGACCTATGTCAGATCTCCTTTCATGTGCATCATTCAGCTAGTGGGTGAACATCATTTTTTCTAACCACATATGAGCTCCTTTCCGTCTTCTCCTTGTAAATTCTAGTATGAAGTGACAGCTGTTTCAAGATGAGATCCTGAACCTTGATCAGCAGGGCATGAGTAGCACCACTGACTTAGACAAACAAGAGCTTTGTCTATGGTTTGGTTGTTTTAGTTTCTTTTTTAACTCTGAGTGTCAGCAAGAGGTGAGTTTTTTAATTCCCCTGAGGGTTGTTTCCAGCATGCCACCTATAATAAATGGCAACCCTGGTTCAACAGCTTGCAGTCTAAAAGATGAGATGTTGCTAGATGATAGAACAAAAATTCAGACTACAGGATTAGGTTACAGAGGTGTGGTAACAGAAAGAATAGGATGGTTTTGCGCACATCAGTCCAGTGTAAGATTAATAGCCAAACTGATAAGAAGCTGGAGCAGAAGAAGCCAACATCCTGTGTTTCTTCTCCTTCTTGGTTAGGTCAGTATGTTAGGAAATAATCCCTTCCAATGGAATCTTGGTGGAACATGAGCACACTTTTCCCAATAAATATTTGTGAAATGCATGTTTTTCCATTTTCCTGAGCAACTTTGCTATTAAGGAAAGCAGACAATTGAAAATTTTGGGAAAAAGCATGTATGCTTGGCAGGTCTCCACATCTGCTCTGCTACTTCTTCCCAAACAGGGGGTGGGAAAAACATTTATTTATAAACTGAGTGTGTAGAAACTGGAAGAGAGAGAGAAAGAAAGGTCAGTGGCCTTCCACCGGATGGGGTCTGTACCTGTAAGGTCAGTGACAACAGCTTCTGCAGGCTGGAGAGTACTTACCACAAAGAAGAACGAAACCAGTTTATGTTAAACTGCTGCATGGTTTCATAATATTTTACCTAATTTATGTAAATGTTCAGATAGTGGAACAGTAATGTAATAAAAATCCTTTTAAAACTGCAGGTTTGGAGGCTGAAAGAAAGAGCAGTGATAATGCACCATCATTCTTTCTGTAATTGAACAAGTCAATTTTGACAATTAATCTTTAATAGTGCAGAGCTGCTTCTTCCTTTCTGTGCATTACAGAGCGCTTTATGCTCTCATAAAGTGACGATTTCCCTGATTGCAGATCCATCAGCACCCATTAAATAATTCTGATGCCCTAGACATCTCCTGTCACATGAAGGAGAACAATCCCTCTTTTAATGGGCTTGAGAAGTGAATGTGCAGGTTGCGTAATTTGTGCTGATGGCCCAGTGCACTGAACACATGCTCTGCTCCTGCCTTGGTCAACAGAGATTCAGTTTCTTGGGAAATGACTTGACAGAACTGGTTTGCTTCATTTGAAGTGGATAAGTGGCAGGGAGGTAACTCATTAGGATAGCACAGCATTTCTGCTGCATATCAAACTAACAAGCCTTCATCTCCCATGTATTTGATATTGTTTTGGTTGCAGATTGATTGTTGAAGATTTGGTTTATACCCTTGCAGCCCACCATGAATAAGCAACAGAGCAAATCCCTTCGTACTGCATGGAAGGAGCAGACAGGGCATACTGTGAAGGGCTGTTTCTCATGCAAATGCATGTAAAAAACTGGCTGAATGGTCAGGCCCAAAGAGTTGTGGTGAGTGCACTTAAATCTAGTTGGCAGCTGGTCACAAGTGGTGTTTCCCAGGACTCACTCTGGACGGGAGGATCAAGTACACTCTCAGTAAATTTGCAGATGATACCAGGTTGGGTAGGAGTGTTGATCTGCTGCAGGGTAGGAGGGCTCTGCAGGGGGATCTGGACAGGCTGGATTGATGGGCTGTGGCCAATGGTATGAAGTTCAACAAGGCAAAGTGCCGGGTCCTGCACTTGGGCCACAACTGCCCCATGCAAGGCTCCAGGCTTAAGGAAGAGTGGCTGGAAAGCTGCTGGGTGGAAAAGGACCTGGAGGTATTGGTTGATGGAGCTGAAGATGAGCCATCTTGTGCCCAGGTAGTCAAGAAGGCCAAAAGCATCCTGGCCTGGATCAGCAATAGTGTGTCCAGCAGGGCTGGGGCAGTGATCATCCCCCTGCACTCAGCACTGGTGAGGCCACACCTTGAACACTGTGTTCGGTCCTGGGCCCCTCACTATGAGAGAGATATTAGATGCTGGAGTGGGTCCAGAGGAGGGCAATGAAGCTGGTGAAGGGTCTGGAGGATAAGTCCTACGAGGAGCAACTGAGGAAACTGACGTAGTTTGGAGAAAAGGAGGCTCAGGGGAGACCTTATCTCTCTCTACATCTGCCTGAAGGACATTGTAGCAAAGTTGGTCTATTTTCCTAAGTAACAAAATGATGAGAAGAAACACATCAAGCTGCACCAGTGAAGATCTAGACTGGATATTAGGAAAATTTTCTTCACCAAAAGAGTTGTCAAACGTTGAAACAGGCTGCCCAGGAAAGTGGTGGAGTCACCATGCATGGAGGTAGATGATGTGTAGATGTGGTATTTAGGGTTATGGTTCAATAGGGATAACCCATATCCCTAAGGGATATGAACTTGGTAGTGTCAGTTTAAAGGTTGGACTCAGTGATCTCAAAGATCTTTTCCAACCAAAATTGTTCTATGATGTGTTGTGTGTGTGTGCCTGTGTGTATTTATATATTGTTTTGTGACAAAGGGGAAACAGTCAACAGGTCCCTAGATGTTTCTTCAGGTTTTAGGACCTGCTGATAAGCCCACTATTTTCCTTAATGTGGTGGTGTTGGGGTAGTTCATTGTCACTGCATGGCTTCTGTAAGAGGATTTGTATGGGAGTGCTGGAGTGGGGAGTAGGTAGGGCAGACTCTGAGCAGCATTTGGGAATGGCTACATTGCGTGGTGGGGCTCAGCATGGTGGATGGTGCTAGCTGAGCAGCTGTGTTCAATCTAGACCTAAGAGGGTGCATCTTCACCTGGAGCCTCTGTCCTAGGTGTCATTTACGTTTTCACCTTGTGCTGCCTTAGAAATGGGTCAGGATTCTCTTTCATTCTGGGTTGAAAACCCACCCACAAGAAACTGGATGAACTATCTGATGGGTGCGCATTTTTCCAATGCTTTCCCACTATTTTCTGTCTTATCCTTGGGACAGGCTGAGCTTCAGACCACAGCACTGAGCTGTTTTGGTTTTATAACAAGCTCCGTGGAGACTCGCCTTTTCCTCTCATTTCCTGTCATAGCGGGATGGGTTTTTTTTTCATGTCAGTGTATTACAAAGTGTACAGACAACAGTCCCCTCCCAGGTCAGTTGTCTTGCCTTTTTGCTGTTAAAAACAGATGTTGCTGGGAGGTGGTGGAGCAGTGTACTAGGACGTGGAGTGTAAATATGGCATTAGGTAGCATAACTGGAAAAACATGGAGTGTTTCTAAAACCTTAGGAGGTGCACAAGCAGGTAAGATGACTTCCAAAGCTTTAGCTAAGAAAGGGATGACTGCAAAGTCATCCCTGTGGGCAGGGAGTGTTACCACTGACTAGAAAGTAGGGCTGGATATTGGCTCAGTTATCCTATCTTTTTTGGTTCTTGAAACTCTAGTAAACTGGTGTACCCACCTGAAATCTGCCAAACCAGTTCCTTGCTTTCAGAGGCTCCTGTGTAGCAAATCATAGTTTTGGCTGAGGCTTCATGGTTGTCCTGCTTGCACATGCCTTTAGTGATGAAAGTTACTTTTAAAATGGTCTTCAGCCCTGGGCTGTGACTGACAGTATTTGATTTACTGCAGAGATTGTGTTTAGGTACATTAGAAGCACTGTTCTGTGAATAGCTGCCAAGATGACTTTGAACTGCAAGTAAATCTATCACCTACTTATTTCTGAATTAGGAGGTATTTTATCTGCCTGCTGTGTTGATGTGAGCACATATTAATTTCTTGGGCTGTGTTGTGTAAGTTTCAATAGTTTGGGCACAAGTCCCAAACTTGGGAGATCTTTTCTCTGAAGAAAGTCCTCAAGTCACCTTAGATGCCTCTGGGCCGGATCCTCAAGTTAAGGCTTACGCTTCCATGCATGGGACTTGGGTGCCTCAATGAAAGTTGGGGAGATGTTAGTGCAGCCGTGTCTCTCTTCAGTAAGTAGGAGTACCTCTTATTTGCAGAACAATTTTGTGGAGATATGCATTAGACATCGCTTAGCATGTAGGCCTTGCTTTGTTAGCCCCAGTATTAGTTCAGCCCTACCAGCAGCTGGGCAAGGCTGCAGGGCTGTAGCCTTGCTATAGTTTTTTCTTTTACTGCTGTTGCTGCTACAGTTCCCAGGTGTGTGTGCTCACAAAAGAGAGAGTAGGGATTATCGGATCATTCTGCAAGGGATGACAAGAGGAAGGGCTTTCTCTGTAACCCCTTGATCTTGGTTTTAGCACAGTACAAATGTGCCAGCTTTTATTTGCAGCTGCTTCCCTCACTCTGCTGAACATCCTGCCTTATCGCTTTACAACTCCAACCGTTTGCTTTGGCAGGTTGCTACAAACGACAGGTTTTGTAAATCCTGGTTGTCAGGAGGCCTGTTAAAAGCCCTTGACAATACTACTAACTTGAATTCTCGTCTTCTGCAATGTGTTGTCATAACTGCCACCTAGTGCTGATGCTGATGTATGCAGAGGAGATTGTCTCAAAATCAGTGCTGTTGTAGAACTAAGTGTAAGCTTTATAAACAAAGAAACCAAAATGGTTCCAAAGGTCATAATTAGGTCTCCCTGAAAATTAATCCATCATCAAAAATCGTTAGTGCCCAAGGTTTGACTCCATGATCACTAAATGACTTCATTATTTGCACCTGCTTCCACAGAAATCACCGAGAGCTTCTGGAGTGTGAGGCCTTAAGCTATTGTGGCACCTGCTTATCAAGGCAGAAACCTACACTTCTACTTATTTGGACCAAATTGTCCCTTAACCGCATTGCAAAGGAAAAGAAGTGTGAATGTGTACATAACACTTGTAATGCTCCTAACTTGTAGATCCAAGTAGTAACAGAGGTTAGACAGAGCCTGTGTTTTTTTCATTCTGGATGAAAATTTGTGGATAGATTTCCATCACAGGGTTCGCAGGCCAGTCCCAATGTTTATTGGGAACTGCATGTAGTAAGGTTTTGCTTGTGTGTGTGTACGTGTATATATATATACGTACATATAAGCAAAGCCGTATATGAAGCAATGCTTCACTGGTGCTGCAGAATTAAGGAGAGATGGTGTAATAGAGGCTTCCATCAATGAGTAAACTGAGTAAATACATTTCAATCCCAAGTTTTTTAGGAAGTTTTTCCTGTAGTTGGCTTTGAATCAAATGCCGGCCTCCCTGATGTGCGCATCATTCAACAGCAATGACCTGTCCTGAAGGCCAAGTGTACCGGCAGTGTGGGGTGTTGTGCAACCAGACCTGCAGATCTCTGTCCTACCCGGATGAGGACTGTGATGAACTCTGTGTGGAAGGATGCTACTGTCCCCTTGGGCAGTACCTGGATGAGCATGAGCAGTGTGTACCGAAGTCCCAGTGCTCTTGTTACTATGACGGTGAGATCTTCCAACCAGAAGACATCTTTTCAGATCATTACACCATGTGGTAAGTGCAATGTTCTTAAATCATCCTTACATGCTGTGACTTAAATTTTTGGATAGCCTGAGTGGTTAACTGGTTCCTTTACCTCTGCTGAAACTAGTTTAAAAGAAGGCAAGACTTTGGCTCCAACAAACCAAATGGTAACTTTTGCTGTTGCATCACTACCCATATAATTTAAAATGCCACCTTAGTCAGAAAACAGTATAAACTCCTCATCTATGAACAGTTCCTGGCAATTTGAAATAGAGTTTAATTACTGACAATAGCTGCTTTGTAGGCTTTTAAAATATCACTTCAATGTACTGCAATATATTTCTTAAATGTTAAAACCTAATTACAAATATTAAAAAGCATTTCTAATTATTAAATTGAGTAGCTGTACTCTGAGAGTAGGAATGTAATTGCTGAGCTGTTCTTCGTAAGTCCAGTTTAGGGAACAGTGCCTTACCCTTTTCTCCTCTACCACAGAAGTCATATAAGTTGCAGGCACTAAGTGGTCTCTCACCTTTTTCCACAATAGACCTGGCTATTATCTTGCCCAGCTTTAGGCCTGTGCAGATGGAATTCAGCAGGACAGGGCTAGCATACAGCTGTATTACCATTATATCACATCAACTATCTTAAGGAAGGTTTGCTTTTAAGGTTGATAAGCACAGTGGATGGAGTGCAACAGACCATCCCCAATGAGAGGTGTAATTTTGGTATTCTATCAAGTTCCCTGCAGGCCTATGTGAAAAAAAAACAGTATGAGTGAAAGCTGGATGTCACTTCGTTAAATATAAGTTCTATTTGTTTTTCTTAGCTATTGTGAAAATGGTTTCATGCACTGCAGTACAAACAGAGTTCCTGGTGCCTTCCTGCCAGATGTTTTCGCTGATGAGAGGCCATCTGCCAGAAGTTAGTATGACTTAAAAAATTAATATTTTTTTCTGTTTGGCTCTTTTTCTTTTCTTCTCTTCAGTCTCAGTAATCTCGGATAGGGAAGAAGCACCAGAGGCTGCAGTGGCTGGGGATGTTGTGAGACTTCTTCCTACTTTTATTTGGTTTACAATATAGAAACACAAATTTAACATGGGAGGGGTGGAGTTAGCCACTGCAGTCTCTCTTTAGTTGAAGAGGTTAAGGACTTCCTTGGCGGTGATCTGAGGCTCACAGTTGCTATTTGAGAATCACACTACACCAGTAGCGAGTCAGCTTTATACCACCTGCTTCTGACTTGGTTTCAAGCTCTCTTTTCTGGTGCAGATGAAGCTTTTTGTTGCCTGCAGGTTAGACTGCCGCCCGGCATCAAGTGTGTCTTCCAGCCACCAAGCATCTCTGCATAAAACTTCCTGGAGCCTGACAATTTCCTTGCAGACCTAGGGGGTTTGAGACCGGATGCCTCTCAGAGGGGACTGGGATAGTGGGGATTTGGCAAAGCCTGGGAACATCCCTTCATGAATATCAGGAGTAAGCCCAAACATAGTCTGTTCTGTGGCGTACTGCCAAATGCATCCGTTCAAGGTGTTTGGACAAAGTTTTTGGTTTGTATTTCCCAGAGCCTTGGAGCAAAGGGTTATTGTTTGCCTTTGCATCTTCTGATAAACTACCATGCACCCTTACTGACAAGCTTCTAGTGGAAAACACTGTAAATCTGACTGGTTGGTACAGGGTAGTCACCTGCTTAATGTTGCTTGGTAAATGACCAGTAACAGAGGCCCTGGTTGGCCCCTAGTGTTCTCCGGGTGAAGCATTCTGGGTATATATCTCACCAAACTTTTAATTTAATGCTGTTAAGACATAATTTTTTTGCTTTAGGGCATTAAGACGTACAAAACCTCAGAGAGGCATATTGTTAGCACCGCTTTAAATAATAACCTGAAGTTTCTTGGTACATTCTGATCTGCCAGAACCTAAAGTCTCAGGGTTTGAAAACTTTGTTTTTAAGCTTAGGGCATTGTTACTAGGTCAACACTGTAGTTACATGCATTGGAAGTGGGTCTAAATACAGTAATATATGATGCCGTTGCTTCTCCAAATATCGACTTTGTGGTGACATTGCTGGTGCACACTGTTTACAGACTGAAATATGTTTTGCACTGAGGTGTGCTCATAGCCCCAGTGCAATCTGAAACTGCACTGTTTATGTTGCTAAAATGCTATTTACTCTAGTGCAGCTTCTTTTGCATCTATATTAGAATATGCATGCTTTTATGACAGCCTGAGATCACTGCCATTTCAGGGAAATGAGAGCTGTTGCCTTTACAGTGTCGTGCATAGTGGTGTAGTGGTTTTGCTTCAGGCTATATCCTAAATTAGTTTTCTAATAAAAATGTTGATCCATCCTTTAGAAAAATACTGTGCTAACAATACTTAAGTTCCAATTACAAGTTTTGTGAATTTATTGTTTTAAAGTAAAAAGGAGCTTGACATGCAGATCCCCCATGGAAAGATTTATCTGTCCTGCAAACAATCCAAGAGCTGAAGGATTGGAGTGTGCCAAGACTTGCCAGAACTATGACTTGGAGTGTATCAGCCATGGCTGCATATCTGGATGCCTCTGTCCAAAAGGGATGGTAAGCAGGCTTAACTGCAACAGAGAGAAGCAGATCTTCTTTGCTTTCTTGCCTTCATTCTTTCCTACCAGCAGTCATCTTGCAGCTTGGACATATGTGGTTGTGAAGTATTGACTCTGCCAAATTTTGGCTGATGTAAAGTATATTTATTAGTGTATCTGCATAGAAGATGAAGTTAGCTTGTAGTAATAATTGGTAATCAAAAAGCTAGACCTTTCTGCTGATACTAGTTGCCTCCTTGTGAAGTCTCTGTCTCTACTGTTGCTTTCCTGTGTGTGGTACCAAACTGAGAGCTCCCCATGAAGAAGAATGTGGGACATGAAACTTGCTAACAGGATGCCAGAGGGTGTCCTGGAGTTGCAGGTGGTGTGATAAGCATGCTTTTTTTCCACTGATAAGATGCTTTCTGGAGTCTAGGGTTATGTCCCCTTTTGACCTGCAAATTTAATCTGTAGTTTAGACATTTTAAACAGAGCAAACAAGCAAACAGCAAATAGTTATTTGCTCAGCCAGTGACTATGAGCTCAGTGTCAATTTAGAGCTCTGATAAAAAGCAGATGGAGCAGAATAGACAGCAGATTGCTGCTGTTCTCTGAGCAATAGGAAAAAAAGCATCAGTGTTCAGTTCTGTGCAACACTCTTCGTGCAGGTGAAGAGTCATGCACAGGATCTCACCAGGGGCTGGGAGTGTAGTCCCAGGCATCGCGCGAATATGAGAGGTGGAGCATGTGGTCAAATCTTTATGAAGTTAAATAAATGGCACTTTTGAGTTCTCTGTCCAGGAAAACTGACGAGATTAAGAAGTTTGCGATGTTCAGTGCATGCAATGCAGGAGAGCATACCTAGTAGATGTTGGAGAGAGTTGAGTTGTGTCTTTATTTTGTTTGAGGCTACAATAAAACTGTGAGACTTCACACCTGTGACACTTTGAGACCTTGCTGGTACAGTTTTCTGACTCAGAGAGGTGTAAGGTAAAGCAAGGCATTTTCAAAAGCTACAAAGTTTAGTAATAAAAAGATTACTTTTGTTCTTTTAAATCTTTTATACCTGCTCAAGGATCAGGCTTAAATTATTATGCACTTGATGTTGACAGTTAGCAAATGAAAGTATGGGTTATTACTTCTAGGGTTGAGATGCATGTTTAGAGTTCAGCTCTAATGAATTTAACCACTATTTAGCCACTAGTTTAAATTCTATTTTAAAAAGCAATTATCTTTACTTGGAACATTCATTTTTATAAAGGTGTGTTGTTTTTCCTCTTCTGTATATATACAGAAGAAGAAAATTCCCCCCAATTTCCTTCCATTGTCTTACTAGAGCATCCCCCAAATACTTATAATATATTAATAATGAAAGTAGTTTCTAGAATTAATATTTTTTAATATTGCTACCATATTCTGCTGATAAGCATACATTTAAGTAAATAGATGCTACTCTTTAATAAAATGCCAGCTTGTAGGCAAAAACTCAGGCTTGTGAAGTGTCTTGTAGATACAAAGCAAAAAATACAGAACAGAATTTAAACTCATCAGTATCAACATTGAGCAAATTTTTACCACAGTTTTAAAACCAAATGTTGCTTCTTCTCACATTTCAGTTTTTAAATGTCTTTCCTTTTAGAGAAGAAAATTCCTAAATAGTAGTGTGTTAAATAAACTTCCAAATGTTTGTGTACTAGTAAAATTCCAAGAGCTCCAGTATGAATAGGTTTTCCTCTGTACATCACAATCAGAATTCTTTGATTTGTTGAAGGGGTTTGAGATTTGGTTTCAGTTCCAGGATATGGTAATAGTACACTTTAGAGATAATAATGGAAAACTCCTTTAGGATAAGTGCTCGACAGGAAAAGAAATGGGGTGGGACTCCTCCCCCCCAAAACCCTCCCCAGATCAGCTTCCTAGTAATTAACCTATCCATTTAGTATAGAATGTTGTATTTCTTTTCAGTAGGTTGCAACTATCATTCAAACAATTGTTTCATAAAATTCTTGCCAGGAGAATCAGTCTTTGGCATTTTGGAATTGGGAGCTCCAGTTGACTCTGCGGTGATGGGACACATGCAACAAAATGGTTTGTCAAGTTTTGGATAAAAGAATGAGGCTTGGTTTGTTTTAGTTTTCTTAAATAGTAAAATAAGTTTTGTCCACTAGATGACAGTATGGTTCAGTCTTCCAGTAAACTCAGTTTATATTGTCTCGTTCTTGTGTGCATCCAGTCTGACAGGGAATAAAAATTATGAGATACGTGTTTGTCAAAGCCACAATGGGAGAAGGTGGTATCTAGCTGATTTTTGCTGAAACCACTGCCATGCAAAGAACGGCTCAAGCTCGGTACTTTCATTATGTGGGTGCCCTTCAGCCTCCTAGTTCCACAGGGCTTTCCAGCTTGTTGTCAAAGAGCAGTTTCTTCCTCATCACCTGTAGGTAGCTAACCAGGATGGTTTTAGGGAGGCTTATTCCTTATTTTTTCACTCTGCAATGAGACTTTGTGCTCCCAGTATTGTTTGCCAAAAATGGGAGGATTTGGGGTGATGAGCAGATTCTCCTTTCCATCCTGCCTCCCTCTACCTTAAAGATGCTGGGCAGATTGGAAGAAAATGCTTGCAAAGTCACAAAGTCTCTGTTTTCCAGACTTGTACCAGCAGAGCTGAGCAGTAAAGGGACCAGGAAAATGCTTTAGCGTTTCTTTTACCAGTTAATCTCCCTTGTTGGCGTTCTGTAATGCTGCTTCGTATGCAAGCACTCATGGAGGTGAGCTACTCTTTGTACGAATGTCTGTGGGAAGCAACAGATTACTGCACATTTATGGGAATAAATATTTGCACATATTGTCACTCTGTAAGGAATTGTGCCTTTTTACTGAAGACTTTTGTTTTTCTTTTGTGGTATAGTAGCATATAAGAATTAGGAATGGCCATGGATAACAAATAAAATCTCCTTGCTTCTCTAAAGTGGTTTGTACCATCAGGAAACACAAAGATATGTAGTTTACAGAAACAACTCTCCCATACAATTTGCAAGTACATATAGCAGTTAAGATGTGATTAAGTGCAATGTTATCTCAACGTATATAAAGAGATGTTTACAAATTAGTTAGCTGAGTTACCAGTCTTAAATAGAGGAATCCATAGTCCAAAATCTGTATGTACAGCCTGCCAATTTTGAATAGCATACCTAAAAATAATTAAAAAGAAATAAATCCAGGGTTGCTCATGAACATGATGCTGCAGTTGGCTAGAATTGAATTGGAAGATTTGTTGGGGTGAGAAATTGCAAACCAATCGATCAATCAATTATTTTCCCAGCCAGAAAATGCAAACAAATCCTAATTTCTTTCAACTGAAAAATAAGTTTTCCAGTTCATCTTGGCCTAATATTTTACAATGTTTTTATTTCTTGAAAATAAAAATGTTTGATATGCCATGAAAAGTAATTCTTCTTCTTCTATCTTTGATCATCTGGAGGGTGGGAAATTCTCCATACTTGTCACCCTTTTGCAGAGCAGAAAAGATAAATCATAACATATGTGCAGAAGTGTGGGGAAAAATATGCTTTCTCAGATTAGTTTACTGCATTCCATTTTTTTCCCACTGGAAAATATTAATAAATATACAAATGGAGCGTTAACCACCTTTCTGGGAAAAAAAAGAGGAACAGAACAAACAGACAGCACAAAATCCATACACTCCAAAACTAGAAAACGTATTTATTTCAGTTTCCAACAACTGAAGCAAAATTAGCATTTAAAATTGAAATTAAACATTTTATTGTAGTCTGACTGCAGAAATAAAATTATTTATAAAATTATGAGAAGTTGGTAGAAAAAGGAAAAAAACTCAGACCAAGCCAAAAACCTCTAAATATTTTAATTGGAAAAGTTTGGAAGAATTTTTTTCTTCCAAACTGTTTTCAACAGAAATTAACTAGAGTGCTATTTTGATTTTCCTGCTAGCTCTATTGTGTATTGTTCAGTGTAGGCTTATCCTATATTATAACATGACAGAGTTTTCATGAGGAGGTGGGTGCCATCTTTCTGTTATATACATCTGCCCAAGCATAATGCTTCATAAAACAAACATAAGAAGCATACAACTATTGTAAAAAAGAAAAGCCAAGTGTAAACCAGCACGTGTTGAGTGGTCTGTCCTAGCATGTTTTTGACTTGTCTTTGCACAGAAATGATGACAGGCTGGTTTTGTTAAAATGTATCAGCTATTGGGTTCTAATCTGACCCACTTCCTTTACTTAATCCTATACTCCTTTGTACCTCTGGCTGACTTTCCACTGAAGCCCTCAGGTGTATCAGGAGGAAGAGTGAAAATTTGAGCTTCCTTTGACAGTGAGATACTCATCAAAATTGTGTGACCAAAAGAAGTTAAAATTCAGCCTCATCAAGGTGGAGTTTAAGGGAGAAGAAACTTAAACGTTCTGAAATCTGTAACATTGACCTTCCTTTTGCAAGATTTGTCAAGTATTAACAATTAAGAAAATAGAGCAAGGAAATGATGGACATTTCTCTTAGATCCCCAAGTCGAGGAGGGTCAGGAACATCAGCTAGTCAGCCACTTATAATCCATGGACATACTCTCAGGAGAATCATTATAAGGGTGTGAGATGGTGTGATCAGCAGATGTTCTCATCACAAACCTGTGTCTTTTCTTGTGGTTGCCTCCCGAACACTCATGCCTCCCATGACCTCGGGCACTCAGGACTGTTAGATCTTCTGTATTAAGAACTCTCTATTGATGGATTGACAGACTTTCACAGGAAATCCAGCTGTTTGTGTGTAATGCCACTGGCCTTGTAGTACCACATGTACTGTGCTTAACCGACATTCAGCATGACATTTGTCTGCCAGATATACGGGTTTTGGGTGTGGGGTCAACATGACCAGTAGATTGTGTGTTACTATTAACAGAATCACAATCTGTTGAGTTTTTCAGGAAAAATAATTAGTCTTCTGGTCAGAGCCTATTTTGGGTGTTTATGTCCAGCTTTCTAAATCCACCCACTCTGCACTGTTCAGACAAGGTAGTCTTCTGTCCTTGTCAGTGGATTAATAGCTGCTGCACTGTAGCTTCATGGTGGCCATACATTCATGATGGAAATACTAATACCAGCCTATTAAGATTTTAGAGTTGAGGATAGGCTGTGACTAGCTTTGTATCAATGTGTGAGAAGAGGTCCTAATCCTGCCTTTATTAACCACATGTCTAATCTCAAGTTCTATATCCAGAAGCTAGCCCTCAAGTCTATTGTGAACTATGTTGCTGAACACTATGGGAAAAATTCAGAAATATAGTCATGAGTGTGAAGTCATCATTGGTTTTTTTCCTGAGTGCCACCAGGAAGGAAGGAATTAAACACCCCTGGAAACATATGATCTTCTCTAGCCTTTTTTCTCCCCATGCTTTGTAGAGATTAAGTCTGAGGCAGAGCCCCAGCTCTATCATCTAGAAAAGCATTTCTTTGTTTCCATCTAGCTTCTATTGGTGTGGGTTTATTTGGCATAATATAGCTTTCCATAAGCCATAAAGTATGTGGAGCTGCATATGAATAAAGGGTCTCTGGGCTGTGAAATCCTTTTCATAAATAGTTCCCTGTGGCCATTCTAGGTCCCCACTGGAAAAGGCAGAGCTGTTCTACTTTATTAACCTGGCTTTCAGGCTGCATTGATCTCATTGTCTTGTATTTATGGTAAAAAAGAAACTATTTTAATGATTTTACAGAAAGAGTTTAAAGTGGGAAAGTGATATTTTGTGACTTTTGAATTAGAGGGAAGTGAAGCCCTCTCTGTTTCAGTGTTCCATGAAGTATGAGACAAACCTGCCCCTGGCTTTGGAGAAACACAACCAAATGAAAAACAGCATAGCCAGCCTTGGTTTTCTTTGATACTCCAAAACTGCCTGTCTTCAAAATGGAAAGGAAGTAATCACAGAAAAAACACAGAAAAAAGGAATTAAAAAAATAGAATAGTCTAAGGCATTACTTCTTATTGAATTCGTTTGTTTGTTTTTAAGTGGAATAAATTGTTGTTGTGCAAGGACAGACTAAGATCAGTAGGGTATGACTGAAGAAGAAAAAATTGTAGGCAGAACATACTGACATATTTCCCAGCAACAGAGCCTGTGAGAGTGCAATAATGTCTCAAGTGGACTGATATTTATCTGGCTTTCTAGGAAATAAATAGAGATTTGAAAGAAAATGAGTGACTACTGCAGTTTTCAGAGGCGAGTCAACAGGGAAGTTGGGGGGCTGTTGTCTGTGACAACAAAATGTGCAGTTACACTTGAGTTCTAGTACTACAGCTCCTTGTCTCCTCCTCAGTGTTCATATTTTAGCCCAGCTGAGTCGTGTGTCTGGTTGCTTTTCTTGTAAGCCATCCTTCAGTTTGCTGTATGTGATAAGCGTGTTCTATTCATCTGTTCTCCATATTCAGGTTAGCCTAATTTATCTTCATCGCATCCTGGTTTTGGTCAAATTGGAATTTCTCATCATGATGAGAAATTTATATGATGAGATTTATAAATCTCGAGTCTAATTTATTCTCCCAGCATTTTAAACAGGTGTTCAGCCTCTGAAGCAAGACTGAGATTTATGTACCCATAGCTCTAATTATGTTAATGGGAAAAAATATTAGCAATGCTGTACCTTTCTTGCCCTAGTCTCGAAGCATTTCCTCTATCCTTTCCTTTATTCTTTATACACATTTTGTGCTTGCTGTTCTGCATACCAGAACAAATGGACAGACTCACATGCTGACAAACTGTGTTTTGCTTAGGTGCGACATGAAAACAGGTGCGTTGCTCCTGAAAGATGCCCATGTTTTCACAACGGAAGAGAATATGCCAAAGGAGAGACAGTGACTAATGACTGCAACACCTGGTGAGCCACTGGAACTGTATTTTTTGCTTTTCTAGGGCACTTAATATGTTTAATAAAACCATATATTGTTTGCTTAACAGATCTGTTTTATATAAAATCAGGTTTTGAAGTGTAGCAATGCACATATTGCACAGACCAGCACATTCTGTTTGCATGGAATAAAGATCAGTGCAAAATCTGTTGAACTGTATGTGGTACCTTACAAATAGGTAGTCTGTGTGTCTGTGGAGGCCATCATAGCCACTAGCTAGTGGATTTGCTCCTTGATTTTGCAACACAAGATAGCAACGTAGGAGATCCTCTGGAGTGACAGGAATGGAGTCTGCATTTTGTTGCTAAACTTGGCTGTCTGCTTTCCATTTTTGCCAACTGGGGCCCTTCAAATCAGTCCTTTTCAGCATGCACCAACAGAAGAGGTGTGATATGCCAGCTATAATATGACAGAAGCTTTTCAGAAAAATGCTAAATAATCAGGCAGAAACAGAGTTGAGCTCTGATATCTCAAATGAACTCTCAATCTATTGATATAATTTTTCTTATAAAAAAAGAAAAGAGAGGAAAAAAAGAAGAGGGAATTGGTGATACCTTCTTAGAATAAAAGAATAAGGGCTCTGTGTCTTTCACCCACATCCCTATCTATTCTGTTTGGTTCTTGAAAAAGAATTTGTAGGTTCAGAAAAGTGCTGGGCTGTGAGATTTACATGGAGGGAAGCCCTCGGCACAGCCTTGGCTAAGATTTGTCTGCTGGGTAATTCTTGGCTTCTGCCTGCACAGCACGCTTGCTGCGTTGGAGGTACTTTGCTCCCATGTATGCTTGTGGAGGGAGCAGTGGTTCTTTCCTGCAGAGCATTTAAAGAGTCCAAGGTGTAGTTCTCTTCCAACCCAAACCATTCTGTGATTCTATGGTTCTGTGTTTCTGTTATCCTTTGAATGACTGGGTGGAGTTGGATTAGAGAATCAGCACAATTGAAGAGTCATTTGGTTTGGGTTTTGTTTTGTGCATTGATCTCTGGGCAACAATGACTTCAAGTGTTGTTTTTTTCGACTAATGGGACTGTTCCTAACTAGTGTAAGTGAGACTTGGATAAAAGGTTTTATGGTTTTATATGGAAACAGTGACCTCCCAGCATTTTGTTTCATTTTTTTTCCTTTGCAGCTACATATTGCATTGTGAATCATGTACTATAATTAGATCTGGGGAAAAATAGGTTTAAAGGAAGGAAGACAGAGGAAAAGTTGATATTGTTATATAGATACATATACTATAACCTGCTTACATTGCATCTAGATGAGACTCATCTGAAAAACAAACACAATGAAAATTCTATCGAAACAAGAACAGTAAGGTGTAAACCTCCCAGGCGGTGGTGTGAAATTTGCAAGATTTTTCACAATAACCATGCACAGTCTTTTTCTGTTCAGTCATTCTTATACTAGTCAATCTTAAAGCAGTCATAACCATGTTGCTTCATTCTTGTAACTGCTGTTTCGTTTCTGGCAATGCCATTTTAACTGTCCTTTCCTCTAAATACGTAGAATTTTCCTCAATATCAGGGTCAAGAAAATGTTAGAAATCATGCTTTTTCTCACTGATAAAAAGTTCTTCCTCTCAATTTATATATTTTCCTAGAATGTAAAAGCAAAATTGGAAATAAGGTCCCTTCAAAAATGTCACTAGGGCTTTTTTGAACTATGTGACTTTGAAAAGTTTCGTGATAGTTCTCAGCAAATATGAAGTCAAATGTCATTTAGAAAGTGATATAGGAAATTACTATTGCTTTGAGAATTAATAAGAATTGAGAGTCTGCATTTTGGGGGTCAGATCTTCCTTTTCTTTTGGTATTTTTTTTGTTCGTTTTTGTACTGCTGTTGCAGGAGTTCTCATTCTCACTTGTTCTTAGCCAGATGTGAACACCTGCAAACGCAATATATGAGCCAGAGGTGTCACATTTGGCGTTTACATTTGAGTTGACATATGGGAGACCCTAATTCATGAACAGTGGAATGTCTCCAAGTCTAAGCCAGTGGCAAAACTTTTGTTATGCTATGTATTGGGAATTCATTGTAAAGCTCAGTGAAAATTTTGGAATAACATTTATGAACAGTATGCGGCAGAAATTTGCTAATCTGACTTTTGCTACAGCACATACTTTATAATCTGTCCATGCACTTATATGCAAAATCTTGGTCTTGCTCTACCTGTTAGCAGAGATTTAATAGCAGAGGGTGCAGCCAGTTTCATGTTACTGAAATTTCATTATTTGAAGAAAATGCATTGCACAATATTTATTATACTGTGAAGTGTTACCAAGATTAAACAACACTTATGCTTGGATTAAGGCATTACTACAGAACTTGATTCAATACCTAGTTTTTCTTTGGTTAGCAGTTTGATCTTGGGAAAGTTCTTCAGGTTTTTTATCCCTGAGTTTTATATCTATAAAGCAGGGATAGAATTTCTCTTTCCCTGCCGTTATAGAGTTAGATTAGAAAATTCCTGGGTCAGTGATGATGTCCATCTGCGTTCATATAGCATTCAGTAGATGAATGTTTCTCCAGCCTCAAACAACGTATTGCTTATTAGATGATGATATTAATATTATTAGATTAGATTAATAGATATGGTGTCAGACACTATTCTGAGTCCTCAAAATTAACTACAAATAAGTGAACAAATTTTATGCTTTTTATGCTTAATTTGCCTTGCTTTTTATTTAGTTTGTTTAGTTCCTTCCTAATTAGCACATTAATTTAATCCACTGGTCAAAAGCCCGTGAATGCCAAAAGAAAGATCCCCTTTCTTACCTGCAGCTTCTGTAGCAAGGCTTGTGGTTCTCCAGGATATCTCTGGGAAAGTGCAAGAGGATCATGTGGACACCCTGAAGTCTGTCCTTTATTTCTCAATTTCCCTCTTTTCCTCATTTTAGCATAAGCATATTTACCTCCTTAAGCCTTATTTATCAGGGTACCATGTAAGATTCAGATTAATATGCATCACAACAATGAACTAATACAGATGTTCTTGGAAATTCTCAGAAGATTAATAATGATTGGTGTTAAATATGGCTGGTTTGGTGTCATCATGAAGATTAGGAACCCTACTATTTTTCTTCTGTGTGTTACACTGGTATAATTGCACTGGAACCAGATGAGTTACACAAAGGCAAGAGAATTGGCTTTCTCTGCATCTTGAATATCCACTCAGAAGATGGCCACCATGTGGGATTTTTGTTTTGTGGTTTTTTGTTTGCTTGTTTTAACAGACAATAAGAAAATAAAACAAAAGGCAAAAAGAATATGAAAAGAGTGGAATGAAAAAAACACCAAACACTGTCCCTTTTGTCATGTTTTTGTATGTTAATAACAGTGCAGTACATCTGCTACAGCAATGTGGATATAATGGTATCAAGACCTTAACCCTGTGTTTGATCGCTCTTCAGAATTGCCCTTCACCTGAGAAAACAAGGCAGCATCTTGTTTTGCTCTGCCTGTCACGATGTCCCTTTTCTTGCATATTCTGTACTTGTGAGGAAGTCTAGGAGGTGTCCTGGGCAGCTTCACTTGCAAGCTGTACAGGCAGGCAGCTACTGGTGTATCTCCTTTCATGATCAGGATGCTTGTCACATCTTGTATTTGTATGTCCTATTTGTATGTTGCCAAACTTGAGTTCTCCTGTAGGGCAGATGTTCTGTTTCGATCACCACAGGAGACCTCAGGGTACAGTAACACACTCTAAGACATTTCTCATAGGGTGTATGTATATGTGTACGTATGTACAGGAAAGGAAATATATATATCTATGTGTGTTTTCTTGGCAGCCTGTGAGGTAACGTCTCCAATTGCTAGGTCAGATATACTATCATGAAGAGTGAATTTAATTTAATAGCAGAAAAACCTCTTTGGAGAAGGGTGGTATTATGCTTCAGTATATATTCAGAATAAAAATTCACTGGGTTGAATTATTGTCCTGGTTACTTGGTCCCAGAAGATGATCACTAGACTAAGCACATGTCATTTGACATCAGCTGGATATTAAATTTACTACTATTTTGGCTTTTAATGAGGGAAAAATGGACAGTACTACAAATAAAAAAACAGGGTTGCTGGCATTATACTCCATATTTAACCTGTAATGGTCTATAGAGGGTAATCAGTCTGTTTTTCTGAAGGGTTGCACAGAGCAGAGTAGGATATCCAAAATAAAATACTAATACAAAATATTCTAGCAGGCTCTGTCCAGGCCTCTTTTTGTAATAGGGAAGTTCAAAAAACACATATTCCTACACGCAGCTTGTAAGAAAAAGGGAAGAACATTCCTTATTCACTTAATGTTTTAATGCACTATTTGGACTTATGCACCCATTGCTAACACACACTAATTTATGTTTATAAAAGTGTTATCTGGTGCATGGTAGTGTAACGTAGTTATGGAAGTCTATCTAAAGAAGGATTCTAAGCAGCTCAGGTGTGTAGCTGTCTGAGAGTACCTTCTCAAGGCCAAACACAATCAGAAAGGGTCTGCTAGGGATATACCTGAGGTCAGACAGCAGCACAGACAACTGCAGAGGTTCCACACAGAGCTGCAGCCGGTGTCTGGGTTAAGACACACAGGAGAGCAGTGCTCCTATTTGGTCCACAGTTGGTTATTCCCTGACCCAGCCCCAGGAAAAAGACAAAATAGTAGCTTATCACCACCTGTGTGTCGTCTGGAGAGTTTTTAGATCATGCACTTCTGGAGGAATTTTTGCTCTTTCATTTTGCCTAAAGCACCTTTCATTCTCTTGCTTATTACATACTTTGGGAATAATGATAACTGTCACTGACTTGTTTTCTCTGTTACAGTGTGTGCCGTGGTCGAAAGTGGGAGTGCACCAACAATGTATGTGATGGCACCTGCACTGTTATTGGTACAGCTCATTATTTGACATTTGATGGATTGAAATACAAGTTTCCAGGAAACTGTCAATACGTATTAGTACAGGTAAGAACATGTCAAATTCCAAAGCTGTCTGATAATATATAAGGTGTTTTATACCTGGAGAGAAGTCCAACCTTTGGATAAATCACAGTAAAAAGTATTCTTAATTACTAAACCAGATGTATGGTAGAGGAAAGAGAAGCTTATTAGTGACTTCAAAGATGCCTTGAGAACTTTGAAGGTGCATTGTGCTCTATAGAAGAGTTAGGTTGTCGTGTCTAGCTGGCAGTCATGAATTGTATGATAGCAGCATGGTACAGAGAAATGTTGTCTGAATATCATCTCTAACAAGGGATTATAGGTATCCATAAATCAATCTTTCCTCACTCTCCACTAGCTTCTTTATCTGATATTGATGGCTCACTGTCTACTTGGGTGAGACAAGCAGTGCTCGGTAAACTTTCCCTAAATGCATCTAGGGCACAGGTACTGCTTCTTCATTTCAGCAAAGCTGCTGTCCTATTCCATGCTTGTTTGGAGTACACTGACAATATCCATTTTCTTTGCAGCAAAGAAGAGAGGTAGATAGAGGCATTGCACACTAACATCAGTTTGTGATTTATGAGACCAGTCAGAAATATAGAGTTAAATGAGATTACATCTCACCTACAGGCACAAATCATTGTGTGTTTAAAAGAGTGTGTGCAGAAGATGGATTTAATCTGAAAATTTGGTCTACCACTAGATCTAATTGGTAACAAAAGTCTTCTGCAGTTACAAGTGGCATGCCTCTTGGGTGGGCTACTGTTTTCTTCACAGACCCTTTTCATGGGACACATTCCTCCTTGCAGTTCTCCTTGGTCAGGAAAGTGTGATCAACCTATCTCTGGCTAGGTCTTTGAAATATGCTCTCACCTTGATGCCAGCTAGATTACCATAGAAAAATGATTGCTCTGATGCTAGTGAGAGCTCTATGTAAGGGTCTTGTGGGCAACAATAGCATAAAGTACTATAAAACTACTTAAAATGAAAATCAGATCCGTTTCCGCATATGACAAACACAGAGAGCTGTTGTCTTTTCTTAAAAGGTGTGTACTGAAAAAAACCCAACCCAACTTAAAAACCTAAAAGGCTTGAGAGTCATGAATTGTCGCATAAATGTAGTACTAACTCTCCATGCATCTCAGAAATATTTAACTTAAAAGAAAATCAATACATTAAACAACATGAGAAATAGGTTGACATTATTGTAATTATTCAGGTGCTGGTGGGAAAACAAGGGCATCAAACTTTTTGCTCGAGACTGTGCAGTAACTTTATTTCTAACCTAGCATTCTAGTTTAAGTTTTTATTTTATCATTAAAGCTGCAGTCTTGTTTTCACTGCTAAATCAATTAATATCTGTGTTATTAAGATGTACACTGTGCTCATTGTATGTATTTAAAATAGCACAGACACTATAATAGCATGTATTCTCCCTGCCAAAAAATACCCTGCAAAATATGTGCATGTGTGGGTGTCACTGGCAGAGGGTGCCTCATTCTTTAAGGGGTGGACCATATGAATATAAACACTAAGCACAAAATAAGTTAATATGAGAACAGTTGGCATGCTAATGCATATCCTCCTGGCCACAGATTGCACAGAGTATTATTTGAGGCTTCCTTTTTCTCCATAGATCTGTATTTGTTTTTTCAAAAGTCCCACATTAACGTTTCTTTTGTTTATTTTCATCTAATAGGATTTCTGCAAGGATATCTCTGGAACATTCCGGATACTCATTTCAAATGAAGGCTGTGGCTTCACTGGAGAAAAGTGCACCAAAAGGGTTATCATTCTGTATGGAAGTGGGGAAATAGAGTTGTTTAATGGAAACGTATGTACATTTCTATTCTCTTTATTTGCATTTTTTTGGTGAAAATAATTTCAAGTTGTTTAGTAAGATGAGCATGAATAACCTCATGCGCAGTGGTTCCTGATCATAAAATGAACAGAACAGCAGAATTATAGTTGTCCATTTTGTTCCCAGAGGTATAATACTGTTTTGGTATTTCTGCTTGATGCCAACAAATATATCTCAGGTAAGAATGCTGTTCCATGCAAACTCTTGTGAGGAATGCCCTTTCTAAACATGGGAGGTCTAAGTCTATTTCAGGCTACTTTAAGTGCAAGGAAGAGCTAAACAGTGACTGTCCCATGACTAGTAAAACTTCAGATCTAGTTTAGCCACCTGCAGGACTGAGCACTCAGGAAAAAAGCTATGTCTGAAAAAAGTTGATGCTGTAGAAGCAAATACCAACTATCCTTTCCTCTGTTAAATTGTCGGATGGAAAATCCAGATGACTGGATTCTTCTTTTTTTCCCTTTTCCTACCAACAAACACTGAAGAATTGACCAAGAATCACTTCTACATCCCATGTCCCTCCATGGCAGGAAACGAGCTTTCCACAGGGCAAAGCCTTGAGAACTGTAGCAATTAAGACTGTGTGTTCAAAGAGTACACAGCTACAGTGGATTATAGTGTTTCAGTTGCTCAGTCTTCAGAAACACTGTGATTTGAACTGGCATCTGGACCAGAGATTTACAAAAATGTTCCCAGTGCAAGGTGAAACCAGGCTACATTTGCCTTGTTTTGGTTTCACAAAGTTGTACCAGGTTTGTGCTAGCCTGCAAACTTGCCTGCAGTTACTGTGTGCCACTGATACTTGACAGGAGCATGTAAAACATGACTATTATTAATAGTGTCTGTGCAGCGTATCTTGACAGTGTGTATGATCCATGTAGGCTTTTGGTTGCTGGAGGAACGAACAGAGGATATATAGTTGGTTGATATTCAGGGATCACCTACCACAAGCTCAGGAGTGTTGCATCCCAACTAGAAGGAAGTGCGGCAGGAGGGCCAGGAGACCTCCTTGGATGGATAAGGAGCTGCTGAGGAAAATTCAAAGGGAAAAAGAGGCTTATAAAAGGTGGAAGCGAGGACAGGTGGCCTGGAAAGAACACAGGGATATTGTCCGGGAAGCTAGGGACCAGGTTAGGAAAGCTAAGGCCCAGTTAGAACTAAACTTGGCTAGGGATGTTAAAGATAACAGGAAGGGATTCTATAGGTACGTAGTGAATAAAAGACAGACTAGAGACAATGTAGGCCCCCTCCGGAAGCTATCAGGAGAACTGGCTTCCCTGGATTTGGAGAAGGCTGAGGTTCTTAATGACTTCTTTGCCTCGGTCTTCACTGGCAAATGCTCTGACCACACC